>VZTT01054230.1:0-73025 GCA_013400855.1 Buphagus erythrorhynchus | reverse complement strand
GCAGCAATGGTAGATTCCAGACAGCTGCAAATGAGTGTGTGCAGAACAAACTGAAACCTGGGCTAGTGCAGAGCAGCTCTCTGTACACTGCCCCTACTGAAAGGTATGGGAATGTGCATTTGGATTTGGATTTTGGGTCAATGGATAAAGCATGCATCTGCCACTATGTGATACATGGGTATTTCCTCCTCCCACAGAGCCCTTTGTCAGCCTTTACAAAACAATGAAAATGCTTCTGCCAATTTTTTGGCTTCTTTGGGCAGTAAACATCATAAATATGTTCTACAATTAGTCACAATCTAATTGCACCTATACATTAGGTTCCAGTTTTAGTTGCACCACCACAAATTATAACAAAATTATTAACACTTCTGACAAAACAGATTTCTGAAGCCTTTATTTACATGAGTGCTGTAGCACCCAAAATTCTCTATGTCTTCTCTCTGACAGAGTACTGCATTTGGAAATCATGAGTGGGAGTTTAAAATAGGTTCAGCATGCAGCTCACACTGTTCTCATCTCTGACATCCATATGTGGTTTGGACAATCTGGAGTTTTCTTTGAAAAGCCTCACCCTGTTTTGCAAAATAATGTTCTACATTTGCTGCTATTAGGCTCTGCAAGTTGCAGAGCTTTAAGGTGTCACTAACACAATAAGCAATGATGTTTATAAACAGTCTGATGGCTAAATAGACACATACAGGATCAAATATTTGCCACACAAGCAATCAAACAAATTGATAAACACGAAGAAAATGATTATAGAACTATAAATGTTCTATTATTAACCAGCAATCTGCATATCTTCCTCCAATTAATGCCTAGAAAGGAGATGCGAGTCAGTCGAAACTTAATTACTGGCATAACACTTTGTTGATTAGAAATGCAGTAACAGTCATTGCTTCTACTCCATTTATACAAAGCCCATAATAATAAGCCAAGGGATGTCAGTCACTGTTTTTCTGCCAGTAGTTTCTGCTGTAGCAATAGCTTCTGGTGTAAATGCACTCCTCCACCCATGTCACTCAGCTCAGTAATTGCCTTGCCACTCACATAAAGAAAACAATTTCCAGCTTTGATGGGATTTTGTTGGCTATGTGAAACTGCTCCTGCAATCTCTGCAGTGAGGTGTTAGGTGGGTTACTTTGGTAGATCATAACATGAAACTAATCTTTAAGGAAGCAGGTGGAAAGTGAGAGAGGCTTATATGCTGGTAGGTGCTAGGAAAATGGTGCTTTCCACATGATCAACAAAAGGGAAGTGTTCAATAAGGTGGAACTGAGACAAGAAGAAGGCAGAAGCAAAGGAAAGAAAATTGCATTGCCATTTTCATATCATCATGAACATTCAGCACATCTTTCAGAAGTTCTTATAAAACCATATATACTTATTTAATACAGCATAGGTAGCTGAGCAGCAGTCTAATTCCAGCTTGCTTCATATTTGGTCAGAAGTACAAACTGCACCCTTATCAGCATCATTCCATCATTCCATCATTCCCAGCCTGAAGCTGCAGATGCAGAGCTTCCCTCTCAGTATGTGACATGCAGCATTCTTCTCACTTCACCCCCTCATTCCTAGAATAATGTCACCCAGTGTTTGACATTTCATTCTGCTTCTCACCTGAGATGAGCCCACAGTCCAGCTTCAAGTTTCCCTGGGACACCTGAGGGCCTCTCCAAGTTCTTCATGCCCTCACATGCCTCTGCATGACCCCACCTTGACTCAGGAGAAGGACATGTGCAAGGAAAACCTCTAGGATGGTAAGCAACAACTCACCTTGTCTGCTTGCTATCACAGCCAGAACTTCCAGCAATAGAAACACAACTTTCTTCTCCCCTGCCCCTTGCCTCCCAGGTGGATTTATACTGAGTTTTCATGGACAGGTATAAGAAACAGTCGATTTATATCTCTCTCTTATGATGATTCAAAACTTTATCGGAAATACAATTTGTGAGTAGCAAGTTGAGGATAGAGTAAATGGAAAGATTTACAGGAAAGTGCTTTTCAAGACTCCTTTTGGATGGAAAGCCATATCAAGAATAGGATAAGGAGGCTTGAAATTAGAGGAAAAATGTAACTGTCCCACACTGTCAGCCAGAGAACATCTCTAGTGTTATAATTCAAATTTTCCCTTGCAGGCATAAGGGACAGAATGAAATAGCCAAGCTACCCATGAATAGACACAGTAGCTTTGCTTTTACATTTGCAAAAGAGTCAGAGTGAAGCATTGTGTATAACTTATGCAAATGATTGTAATTTACACACTTTTCCACCAGAAAAATAAAGCACAATTCACTGAAGCCCCAGAAACTGAGGACACCAGAAATACCAGGGGGTATGGGGGCTGACCAACAGACATGCACATTCCAACAGGGGACTTATTCTAATATCTGACAGGAAAAACATAATGAGCAAACCCAGCTATTTCAGTGGTTCCCAATGAAGTTTTGGGTTTATTGCATATCTGCTGTTTTAGTATTCAATACTGCTATCCCAAGATCCCCTGTCAGGACTAGAATTCATTGTGTTCAGTAAGCTTTCTATTTCTGAGCACTCTCCTGAGAGAGATGAATCATGAAGATCTTAAATGCACCAGGCTCCTCATCCCTTCATAGCATTGTCTATATCTTAACTGCAGCACAAACTTTTAGCAAGTAAAAATATTTTAAGTTAATGGAAAAATCCCTTTCATTCTTGGCCCAAATGGTTCTACTTCAATTGCAGTATATTTCATCATAGCAATATTAAGATTCTTCCAAAACTGCTCTTGCAGTTCAAGGAGGTAAAACAGGCCTATTTGCTTCAAGGGGACATAAAATCTAATCTTTTGATTGATTACAGCACTTTTTCATATAGGAAAACTTGGATACACACAAACCATGGATTTAAGGAAACTAAAGCTCACTGGTTCTCCCTCTACCCTAAAAGAAAGCATAGTAACTATTCTTACCTTCAGAAAAGGCATGACAGCTCTTGATGTACATCTTCAGAAGTATCCAAAACCTGCAAAGCTGCCAGGATTTACACCTTTGTGAATTATAGAATAGCACAAAAGTAATATTTAAGGATTATTTTTTTTTTCAAACAGCACAGAATAAAGTTCATAATAATATTATTCTTTCATGTTTTTATGCTTTTAATATTTGGGAAAAAAACCCAAACAAGCAAAACCAAATTTTAAAACAAAAACCCTCCTTGGCAGGTAGCCTGACTTTGTATTGATCACTTCTTATTCTTCACATATGGTGAAGTGCTATTTTCAATGCTGACTACACACTAAATAAAGAGAGAGATACACACAGGGTATATCTGAAATAACCCAGTGTTGGGCTTTCCTGTAAATGAGATTGCCAGCAGTACTCCAGAGTGGATTTGTGCCCTATTTTTGGTATTTCGTATTTCTTTAGCATAGCATTCCTTAAAACCAATAAATAAACATAAAATCTACAAGCTTAAAATACAATCTAGGCAAAACCAATTCACAAAATACAAGGAACTGTTGAGGCAGAATTTAAAGTGTAATCACAAATTTAAGATGGTTTCCCACACATGCTCCTCTCTTCAAAGTTTTCAATAAATCTCTTGCACTCTATTCCCATTCTCTCCAGCTTTCTATTATTTTCCTCATATTTATTTTCCCTTCCAATCAAAAGTCACTTTCCTGTTTTCTTATTTGAAAACTGAAAAAAGAAATAAATTCTGTAGAATCACTATGTAGACAGATAAGAAACTACTGCATATTTCAAAGAGAAAGTTTCACACTCAGAATATTGAAAAAAGGAATCAAATGTACACACCACTTCTGGAAAAAAGCAGAAGAGGCTTCCAAGCAAATTTTTCAAGCTGTAGGGATTTGTCCAGTACCTATTTGCTCTGATGAGCTTGTAAAACAAAAAACAACAAAACAAAACAAAACAAAACAAAGCAAAACAACAAACCACCAAACAAAAAAAAAAAAAAAAAACCCAAAAAAATAAAAAAACAAAACCCAAACCCAAAAATAATAACCATAACTNAAAAAAAAAACCAACAAAAAAACCAAAAACCAAACCACAAAATAATAACCATAACTGATGAGTAGCAGCAGTGTGATGTTCTGCAAAACCATATTTGCACCACTTTTGATTTCACTCTGCATACACTTTTTTGTGCTTGTGCCTTTCAAGTGCATGAAACAGAACAAGGTCTACTCAGGAACATAACACATTTGGAACAAAATTACAAAACCCTCATCCAAGCCCTTCACACTGCTATCAGAAAAAGCAAACCATAGGGTCAGGCCAGGAAGAAAACAAGGGCATTTACAAAAAACAGAAAGGAAAGAAACTCTTTCATCAGCACAACAATAAATAGCAAAAAGAGGCAGCAATAAATGAAAAGAATGATTACTGCAGGGACTTCAGCCTACACCTAAGTGTTTAACCCTTGCTCCATCTTGTGAACTCAGTTAATCTCCTCCCCTTTGTGTTTTTTCCTGTTCCTGAGGTCCCTATTTGTTAATCACCTGTCTCCAGAGAAGGTTGGATAATTTAGCTCTGACAGCTATTAGTAGCCAGGCAACATGTGGCACCAGCTTTTACACAAGTATCTGTATTTACTCATTTTTCTTTTCACTTCTTTGGGGGGAGGATCATAAAGTCAGCATGCTGCAGACATGACGAGAAGAAAGAACCTCAGATAACAGAAGAGAGCACATCTCTCACACTTAATTAATATAATATTTATGAATATTCATGCAAGGAACACCTAGGCCAAGATGGAGAAGGGTGTTTTGGAGAGAAGAAACAAATGCAGATGCTGATTAGCCTTGTAAAGGCACACATGAAACACAGTTTCTGTCACAGCTGTGACTGACTGCAAGAAAAGGTGTTTCATGTGTCCCAAAAGCCATTCTTAAAGCAATGTAACACATACCTTGGGATATCTCTATTTGGCAGAACAAGCCCTGAAATGACAAGTGTGTAGCAACATGGTCACTTGTGTGGTCACTGTAAAAGTGTTATGAAACCAAAGGACATAAATGTTGTGCAAATAGACTCATGGGATTAATAAAACATCACATAAAGGCTTCTAAATGCAGTTCAGCTCACCTTCTAAAGAGAACAGGAAAAGCTCAGCCCTTCAGCAACCTTCTTCACAAAGCAGAGCTGTCAAGCTTCATGTTAAAAGATATGCCATTAGCTTGTGTGAACATGTAACACCCACATCAAGGCTGCAGGGGAGCAGGAGACCCTAAGGGAGCAAAGAAACAGAGATCCTTCAAGCTTTATTTGCATTCAACAGCAACAAGAAAGCCCTTGCCTACTAAAGTTAATGGAAACACCAGGATGACAACCTACTCAGAAATCCAGCCTCATGGAGGGGGGATTTGGCTGAATTGGCCCCTTGACTTTGATAGCTGAGAGGAAAAACCCTAAGTGACAGCTACAACAAGAGGTTGTTGTTACAGGCACTGTAGGTTTCCTAAATGTTTGGGGATTTTTTGCTGTGCCTGTGAGCACTTCCAAGGTTGTAATCAAGAGCTCAATCCTTTGTTGCTACACAATCAATTTGTTTTCTTGAGTTTACATTCTTGTTTTAACTTGCCTGCTGTTGTGTGGCCCTATGGTAGCTCTCACAAGATGAAGTGTGTAATTTCTCCAGAGGACAACAATGGAAGAAATAAAAGAAGATCCCACAAAGAATCTGCAGAATGTCCCATCAAGAAAACTGTGTGCTCTGAAGACTGGTGTTATCAAGATACAGGGCACAGGAAAAAAAGTATATTTTGACAGATACTTTTCAGTGACTTCAAGTAGGGGAAGAGATGGTTTATGACATCAGGCAATCTGACAGTGTCTCATCTTGACATAAGCAAAACCCAGGACCAGCTATCTGTAAGCTTGGAAGAAAACATGACTTTCATCAACAACCTGAATTTCAGAGAATATTTACATATTCTCTAGCTCTTCAGGCTGCATTGGCAGTAATCTGTGTGTCAGTTTTAAGAGCTGCCTGATTATTAGCAGCTGTAACCTGATTATGTGCCAATTAATACAAGAGCTCCCACAGTGTTAATATGAAGGGTTTCCTTTCCTCTGCTGTTCATTTTTATCTACAACTTCAAGAAAAATCTATTGATCACCCCATGCTAATACAGTCATTTATTATAATTATTAGGTTGTTACAAATCCCAGGGAACTTTGATATATCTTACTATTTTAGATAGTGGATTTATAAGAAATGTTTGGCAAATTGTTTGGAGGAACAAAATGTCGTATCTCTAAACCATATGCCCCCAGAAGCACCAGCTACTTGTGTCTCCTCCTCCAGTGGGCTACACAAAATGCCCCCCAGTCTCCCTGTTTTCCTACATGTCCATCCTGGTGGACACTAATAACCACAGAGGTGCATGACTGTACTGATTGGGAACCAATTCCAGGGACAGATGGATGAGCCACAGGCAGGGAAGGCCTGGGGCTGCCTCCAGGTCACACAAGGCTTACAGAAGCTGCAGCCCTTGGCAGGGCAGCACACCCTGTTTCCAAAACCAGGCAGCCACCGTGGCCACCTCTGAGATTCACTCCAATAATGTTTTCAGGAGACACCTTCTGCACACCCCAGCAGGTCCCTGCTTCTGCCTTGGAGCAAAACAAAACCAAACCTTTTGGCTGTGATTTTCAAAAGCTCTTTAAGAGGCTTGTGACTGGGAGGTAGCTTAGGTCAGTCTGCTGCTTTTGAAAACTCTTCCTCTTGTCTGCGGTGTATTTTGTGTAAAACATTAATGTATAAATATTCTGAGAATTAATGCTTTCTGCCTCATAGTGACTGCATAACACAAAGAGAAATAACACCTAGAAATTACCACTGATTTACAGCTGTGAACTATTTATTCTCAGCCAGCTGGCTTGTGATATGAGTTGCTCTGTATTTAAAAGCATAGCTTTCTCCCTTGCTTGTCTCAGTTTGGGTGATTTTTATGGTGCCTCTTTGCAAAGCTCGTTTACCAGGGCAGTGATTTGCAGTTCACATAAGCTCCAGGCTCCTGCATTATGACCTTATGTTATAGATAATACAGTTTAAGATGATAATTACAGAATGGTTCTGTGAAATGGGATGGAAACTTTTTCTGGTCTGTGAGGTTGTTTTGCTTCCCTTGAAGCATAAATGAGTTTATTTTGTCATCTCCTAAAGACCAACCATATCCTCTGCAGCACACACACACACCATGTATTTTCTGCTAATCTTATGGTTATTAATCTGTCTTGTGGTAGCAGCCATGGCTCAGAACCCAATCAGAGAAAAACAAGGTTTGAACTTAATACAGTCATGCAAGGTTTTGTTTTTACAGGTGACACAACCATGGCTGGCCGTTTCCAAATGTGGCATTATTCAGTGAAGTATAGAAAACAGCCAGACTAAACAATTCAGAAATAATAACGTTTTTGCAATATGCACTATCTCTACAAGTGAATATATTAGTGTTATTAATAATAGCCTCACATTAATGCAAAGCTGTGCTGTCACCTGCCACAGAACAGTGGCTGTGTGTATGACTCCATTGGTTATTACATTACAAGGATGCCTGGAGCCTTATGCTGACATTAAGTGAAGCAAGCGTGGAATTTAATGCATTTAACTAAGTAAAAAAAAAAATTTAAATCATACCTGTAATTTAATATATGCATGTTCTTCACCGTGGCAATTACCCACAAATCCACAAAGAACAGGCTGGGCTTGAGGCTATCAGACAGTTTATTCAGGATTATTCTTATGGATGATAGCACTTCATGGTTTCCAAAACAAGCTTGTTCATTACATTGCTTTCTGCTAACTGTATTTCTGCAAGATGCCCCTTTCAAGTATTTCTGGGGAGGTCTTTGAACCATGAAAAATACCAGAAAACTGACACAAAAGAGATTTAAGCATCACAGGTAAAGCAAATATGCAAAAAGTGCATTTTGTTCTGACACTGTCTGCAGTCCTTTAATCACAGAAAACATTTGCTCAGCCAGGAATGAATGAAAGGGAGCTGAAGGGGAAAAAAAAGTTCAGAATTATTAACCCGATTTTCCAGCTTAATTTTTAGCACAAAGTAAAAACATACAATCATCACCTCATAATAATCTGTGGACTTAGGTAGGGCTGCAGAAGTTTATGCTCCCAGAAATTTATGCCTGTTGCATTTATCTGGATCTGTAGCCTTCCAGAAGTCTATTCCAGATTTCTGAATAGACTATGCACCCTGGTGTGCTGAGGGCATCCAAGTGCTCCAGTTGGATCATTCTCAGCAATTAGAAAATAGATCCTTTGTCAGCATAGGCCAAGTCCCAGTGTCAGGTCACCATGTTTCTGACACACGAGACATCTGAAATGCTGAGCTGAAGTGCAAGGTTTACAAATTTAAGATTCTAATGGGCCTTTATTGTTTGTTTATGTCTCAAAACCTTAAGCAGTAAGGAATTTGTCATTCTCAGGTAAGTTCTCAGTTTCTTCAGGTCAAGACAGCTGCTTTCCAGGGGCCATGCCAGCAGTTTGTCTTACTTTTATTGTCCAGTATGCTGAGGAGATAAAGGAATGGGTCATGAACGTCATCAGAAACACCACGTTTGTTTAACCATATTTGTCACCAAAACCTCATTGCCATTGGCTTTTCCTCTGCAGTAGTGTAGAACTCATAAAACTGTTCTTAAATATTGATCCATTTTATTTGCCTAGTTATCAGCTTGGTTCATTTTATTCCAAAATAATCAATAACATATTTACCTGGCAAAACATTTCCTCAAACATTTTCTAACCAGCTAGTATAAGGTCAGTGTTGAAAAATCTTGTTTTCTTCATTACAGCTCTAAATTATGGTTTGTTTTTTCAGAAGAAACACACAGAAAAGTATGGTCATATCCAGCAAGCAAGATTCTAAGAGATTGTGCTTTTTGAAATTGTAGCTGGAAGTCCTAATGGCACAGGATCATTCCACTAAAATATACTTATGCTGGAAAAGAAATTCTTGGAATGAAAAGCTCTGCTTTTTCAGAGATGTTTGGATTTTATTTAGGAAGTGAGATGAAAATATTTTGCCTCAGGATAAGTAAACTGGTATAGCAATATTTGGTTTGTGAAACAGAGTCAAAATATTAGCATCGTTATGGCGATAACTTGCAGCTCTCTGACAAAACCTCTCAGCCTGCAGAGGAATTTCCCACAGGTCACTGCAAGGATTCAGTAATATAAGCCAGGATAAAATATTTCAGTGTGGCTCTGCAAACAGAAATTAATTTTTATGTGGAAAAGTTTAAATCACTTCAGCTTAAAAACCTGAAAGGTTGTATTTGGACACTACCATTTGAAGAGTTTCTTTGAACTTTGGTTCCAGATTTAAATTTTGTTATGTTTTATGTGGATTTATTCTCAATATTATTATTTATTTTATAACCTTCCACAGTAAAATAAATTCTAAATTTTTGGGATTTCTAGTATCTGATTATGTTTATCCTAATCCAATAAACTAAGCTACCTTAAACACGAAGTGAGCTAATTTGTCTGTCCCAAATACATATTCACATGGCTTTAACAAGACTTAAGGGATGAAGGGTAATGTTTTGTTGTTAGAGGAAAAAAAAGTCTGCCCATTGTTTTACCTGGCAAGAGTCTTCCAGTTTTTAAATAACATTGTATTCTGCAAAAGCTTCACAGCCTAGTATTTATTTCCATTTCTTGAAAGATATGTGAGCAGAAAGATGAACGTGCTGCTCTCCCTGCTGTGCCCTCACTGAGGCGAGAGGGATTGTTCTGTCAGTGCTTTGAACTTCCCTTTTGGCAGATAAGGAACCCTGCTAATAAAAATAACATGTTCAAAGCCACGGTTAAGGCCTGTGCTTAGGCTGTGTGAGGAGTTTTCTCTGAGCACCTCGGTGCTGTGAACACCCAGGGAAAGCAGGGAGAGGGAATGACACCGGTCACTCCGAACCGCCACACCAAACACCTCAGCAAAGATGGTGCCATCATCACCTGGGATTCTTAGTTATTGAGAGGAATGATTTGTCTTTACAAACAAGTTGGGGGTCTGCTGGTAGGTAAGACTAGCACTGAGAGAGAAAACAAACAATGGGATGGATTCTACTGATTGATGAATGGGAAAAAAAAAGATATTTGCCTTTACAAACAAACTGTAGGTTTGCTGATAAATGAAATTGGATATTGAAAGATGAAAGAAGCAATGGGGAAAAAGCATGAATTCCATAAGAATTAAAAATTAAAAGGGAGGGTTCTACATTAGAGGGGAATCTCAGGTATGAGGAGTTCTGGGAAGTCTGTACCTCTCAAGTACCACAGCCAATGGGGAAAGAGAGAGGGAAATGCGGCTGGGAAATGAGGATAAAATGGAGACTGCGTCGTCCAAAAACTTGAGAGATCCCAGGGGAATGCCCCATGGCCTCTCCCTTTTTTTGAATAAAGTAAAAGGACTCCTCTGTCTCCTTTCTGGACATAAACCTCTGGTGTTCGTGGATTGATTTTCCTGACAGTTACTGAACTCCAGAAAAAGCCACAGCTCACAAAAATGGAAAACCCTGCTGCTTTAGCATGTGGTGATACTACCTGAATGGGTGGTGGAGGCCCTGGAGAGGGCCAGGCGCCGCGGGGCTCCGTGAGGGGAGGCGGCGGCCATTTTGTGGAGGCCTTGCAGGCCATGGCGGCCTTGCAGGCCATGGCGGCTCCCCGTCCCTCCTCTGCTGTCCCTGCTGCGTTCCCACTCGTGACAGCGGTGTCTGCACCGCTTAATCCGTGCCTTGTCTGCATTTTCTTCTGTCTTCACCCAGAGTCAGGATTAAAACCACAAACGGGATGAATTTTCTCGCGTTCGGGCTTGGGTGTTTATTAAATCTTATCTAAAGTTCAGGGAGTTCAGCAGCACTCCTAGCTACCAGCTAAAAGCGAGCAAAATGGAGGTGAATCTAGCTAGTTATGAGGTCTTCTAAAGCTAAACAGTCCAGTAAAGAGTTAACACCTATATTATTTATACTTTTGACCCAATAACCAAACTCCTGCGACCCGCAGTGCAGCACTAGCTGTCCAACCAAAAACTACTGCCTGAAATCATGAGGAAGAAGGAAGAAGGGAGAAGGAAACAACACCCCAAATCCTCCATCTTGTCCCATACCTATTACTATATTCTGAAAACCCCAAATTTAAAACCCTTCACCATGTGAAATGACACACTTTTATTCTAATTACACACTTGTGACTCTAACTCCATCACCCAAATTTGGAAGCCTTCTCCAAGGCCTCAGGTCCAAAGCAGTGTTCTCTAGGGGTCAATGTCAGAAAGCACAGAAAGCTCAAAAATCCCAGGTTTCTGGGATCCAACACCCACTGCCAGCTCTGATAGCCCAGGGGCAATGCCAGGAGCAAAAATACCTGAGACAGCTGACAAAACCCTTCTCCCAGGCTGGGACCAGGGCAGCCATGCTGAGGAGAGGTGGCCACGGGGGCTGGTGGGAATGCCAGGGCTGCAAAAGAGGGTGAGGAGATTTAGTCCTCTGACCTTGAAAGTGCAGTGCAGCCATGCCCTGAAGAAATAGCTTTATAAAAACCCTCTCGGATCAGGGCCTTTGAAATTCAGTCAATCACAAAGAAAAAATTGGGACAGAAAGAGCTGCTGAGGCCCAGCATCCCAGGAAACATGTCCCTCCATGGACATGTCTCTCCAGTCCAAGAGTATCACAGAACACTGTGCTGGGCCTGCCCACAAAGGGAAATCTATGGGATTTAATCCAAAAGAGACAAAGTTTTGATTTTAAGGGAGGCCAGTCGGGTTGCATTTCAATTCTTTTCTATATCTTCTGATCCAGAATGAAAGCTATCATTATTTATTTTATGTCATTCCACTTTAATTCATTTCCCAAGCTACTGCCATTGAAATGCAGAATAAAAATATGGCAAGTTATAATTGATAGACAAACAAAAGAGCAAGGGCAGATACATCCCACAGATTTATTCTATAAATTTTGGGTTTTCTTTTATTTTATTTTCTTGTAAAATTTTATTTTAAACACCAGTTCAACTTTTCATTTCCATGCTTCTCAATGCATCTTTCCCTATTACTCTACTAATAAGTTTTGCAACTCTGGTTTTGTCCCCTCCATCTGCCCAGCATGATCAATGCTCCAAAAGGATTTTTACCTGTCTCACATTAGTATTGCTGGTACCAACATAGGCACCAATAACAGGCAACAGCCTCATCATTTACCCTGCACTGAAAGATGGGAAAAGTTCAGCCCCGGGTAAGTTTTCTGGCTCCTCACTGTAATAACTAGTGCCACTAAAACAATAAAATTTTATATCATTTTTATTGCATCCATTCTAGGGAATTATAGGCAGAGCAGTGGCTTGCAGAGCAGATGTGTGAAGCTGCAGACAGAAATGCATCTGTTTCCTTTTGCCACAAATTGTTTTGTATAGATCCCTGTTGACTAGGAAATTTAACATGCTGTCGCTGTACATCACATTTGTAATAAAATCATCATTAAACAAACACATTATCCCCTTCTACTCTCCTCCCCCTTTTCTTTTTCTAATAACAAACTGACTTTATTTTCTCTCCATCTCCTTCCTTATCACTCCCCAAAATAGATTTTTCTTTTGGCTCCAGTTTTACTTGGAGCTGGGCCAAGTCCAGAATTTTGATGTCAGCTTTTACAGCAGTCCTGAGAGTACAGGGAAGGTGGGGAAATGTCAGTAAGAATCTGCTGCTTCCCACTAAATCAAAACATATTTGTCACTATTTCTTGATGGGGTCTTTTTTTTCACCCAAACCCTGCTTTCAATGAGCAGAAGAGAATTAAGTCTCCATCCAGACCCAGATATGGAATTGAAAAGAAAAGCTGTCTCTGAGCTGCAGAAAGTTGCCTGCAGCATTTAATCTCCAGGCTGGGGTGATGCCCTGCTTTTGCTGCAGTTGTGAGTGCTTTGCAACCTCATCCTTCCCTGGGTCACTGCAGCTACTCCACTTTTTGGGCTGTGGAATAAACCAGCTCCTGGCTGCTGATAAACACAGAAAGCAGAGGTCTCTGAAAGCCCATTGCCATTTGCAAGCTAAAACAACCTGATTTTGCTCATCTTCCTACAAGAGGGAGAGTGGTATGTTAATGTAAAACAAATCTTCCAAGGTAACACATAACTTTGGGAAATACATGTTTTCTGAAGGATGGGGCCACTCCAGCTGCAGCTGCTCTACTTCTTGGGGTAAGGTTGCACAGCAGGGTCTGTGTCTCAGAAAGCTGGACTCTGCCTGTGCCATCTCACATGGACATGGAGCAAAACCATACAGGACTGCTCAGAACCCCTTAAAGGGCTTTACATCCTTCCCCAAACCAGCCATTCTCACAGAGAGGCACTGCCATACCAAATATCTGGGTACAGTGCCAAGCTAGGAACACGGCTGACACAGACAATAACGAGGGGAAGCTGGTGGGATTATGAAAATCACAACAGTAATAAAAATGACAGAAGGAGTCACAAGCCCTTTAAGGGGTTCTGCCTTATTTGCATTTTCTTATGTTGCTTGGAAAACTTAATGAAGTTTATCTTCTGTCATTAAGATAAACCAGCTCTGTGGTGGTTCTGTCAGAGCTTCACTAATTAAAAGTCAGCCTCCAAGTGCTTAAAGCTTGTCTACACTTGAAAATTAATTCAGTTTGAGGTAGCGTATGCATTTAATTTGTAGCAGCTATATTACCAAAATTAGGATATCTGTTTTGTAGTCAGGGTTCCTCTGAACTTGGGGCAAACTGAAACTGAGCACTTGCTTCTTTGCCTTATGCTGAACCAAGAGATCTGTGCATAAGGAAGGATTCAGGGATACCTCTTGCTAAGTATCCCCACGCACAGACAAGACTTAGGATGGCTGATCCACAGCACTTTCCTTTCTGCATGCTTCTCCTTGCCTTGTGCCCCATCAGCTGAGCTAAGGCTGCAAGCAGCAGATGATGCATGGCTGCAAACCATGTGCTAAATTGATGCAGGTAGTAGTTATCAAATTTGTATGGACCTGTAATAATTATGCAAGGCTGCTATTACAAAGCCTAAATAAGAGAACTTAAACCTGGACTAAAACTTTTCTAAAAAAACAAAAATATTTTCTTAGTATTTTTATAAACAAGGAAGTTTGGAATACAGAAAAAAATACTATGAAAATTTGGGATTGCTTTTCTTTATGTGTGCTGTATTAATACAATTATCAACCAATTTAAGAAATTAATAGAAAATTAACACTAGGTAATAGAAAAGAATTCTGTCACCATCAAGGGTGTTTTTCCAATTGAATTCCAAGAGCTTACAACATCCAAGACATTTGGAAATTTCAGAATATCTGAAGAGCACAAAGCAAAATTCTTAGTCCTCCTTCCTTTCAAATCCTGCTCTCTCAGATACATGTTCAAGACTGAAAGTTTTCCTAATACTTGCTAGTGGAATAGATCCAAGACAAGGACTAGAGAGGGCATAGAGCAATGCAGCATCCACAGCTTGACCCTTGTCATCAAATCTGGATGAGGTACAAAGGGTAGAAAGGTGCTGTTTGAAAGGAAGGGCTGTCCCCACTCAAAGGAAAGTAAGTGAGGGAAAAAAATGCTCTTTCAGGTTTATGAAATACTGAAATGCTCTTTTTCAGATCTCTTTGTAGAGCTTACAGAGCATATCATAGTTCCAGGTTGGTCTTTTGGTATTTGGCAAATCCAGACAGGAAAACAAGTCAAATTGGGAGTTTTATTCAGGATCTTAAATGAAGAATCATTCATCACCTTTGTGAGGGAAATGATCACCGTGATGATCTCATCCATTTAAAGCACAGATTTTGGAGAATGTTGAAGGAAAATGGTAGATGGGGAGTCATGTCTAGCAAAAAGTGTTTGTCATTTGAAAAGAAATAATTTGACAGTTCTTGTAAGGCTGTCTGTCCCTTAAGCTCTACCCATTTGACCAGGTGAAAATAACATCATTTTTCCTCTTCTACATGGAAGGGAAAGGAAAGGTACTTTCCTTGGTGTTAAATACTAAACTCTTTAATTATAATCTACTCTTTACATGATTTTAGCCAATTTTCTACCTGGTGCCATCTATATTTGGTGGGAGTCCTCCAGCATTTTTTGTTGGATGTCTGCAATGGATTCCCCCTGAGCAACTGACTGATGGTTCCAACAATGTCACCTTCCTATGACAAAAATGGGAACCTCTGCTCCAGTAGGACACTGGTAAGAAAAGGGCCACGCTCCACTCAGTTATTATTTTCTCCCAAATAATAAGAAATGGCCTCAAGTTGTTCCAAAGGATGTTTAGATTGGGTATCAGGAAAGATTTCTTCATTGAAGGGATTGTCAAGTACTGGAACAGGCTGCCCAGGGAAGAGGCTGTCACCATCTTGGAAGTATTTAACAGATATGTAGATGTGGCTCTGACATGTTGGTTTTGTGGTAAGTTTGGCAGTGCTGGGTTAATGGTTGGACATAATGATCTTAGAGGTATTTTTCAACCTAAATGATTCTGTAATTATGGTGTAATATTCTCAAAGAGATACTGAATGCTAATAAACAAAGTCCAAGAAATACCACAATAAGACAACATCCATACATCCCATTATTTTCTTTTGTTCTGTCCCTCCCCTCATTTTCTTATGTTTTTCTCATTGAAGATGTTTATTACCCTGGATGGTCTGGGATGGTCTGAGGTCACTGTGGCACTGATGGGCCTCTGATGAGTTGCTGGAACCCCAGCAAAGGATATCATCCTTCTATGAAGCTAAGAAATCTCAAGTGATGGTTGTCCTTCAAAATACAGCCACAAAAGTTTCCCGTGATGTAAAATTAACTGGGGGGAAGAACAGCAAATACTGGTCTCCAGAGGAAAATATTCAGGAGGACTCCTGCATTCACCAGTACATGTGTCCACACACCTGAAGGATAATGGAGGATGCATGGGCAGTGGTCATCCAGCTGGGATGAGGTATTCCTCCTGCTGCTATCCAACTGCTTGCTTGAACAAGAAACGCTTGGCAGTAGAAATGCGCCACAGCTGGAAAACACGAACGAGTCAAAGCAAATAAACAATCCCAAAATTAGGTTTAAACCAGAGAATAAAAATCAAACGTCATTTGAAAGCATGCTAAAATTGGCTGGTGTCTGAGAGAGCATTTAGTGGCTCAGCACTTCTCTGCTGCACTTCAGAAATTAAAGAGAGAAACAGAGAAACAGTCTTAGATGAAGCAATAAATAACGGACGCTTTCAACACATAATTTGCATTTGAATTAACTAGGCTGGCTAAATTAATTCATCCATTATGAAAGGGGAATTTTACTGTCTATATTTTCAGGCTCCCTAGTGTGCTAAGTTAAATGGGCATTGAGGCGGGGACTACTGGCTTCCTAGAAATTGCTACAAAATTACTTTCCTCCCAATTATTATCTAGTTCACACAATTTGGAAGCCTAATGCTGATAAAAACAATTGTCCCAGGGCCTTGTCTTTTCTCTACTACTTGGGTTGTGAGGGTGAACAGCTACAGCAACACTTTGGGGTAATCCAGGCCTCACTCAGGTTTTTGTCTGAAACATTTTTCAGGCCTCCCATCCCAGAAGGGTTAAATCACATAACGAAATTTATTTTGAATTCAATATAAATTTAAAATTTTTTGAGGCTGAGGGGTGATTTCTTTGCAACATCATTTGAATTGCTCCCCTGAGAAAATTTCAAATAACCTTAAAATAGATAGTTGCTGCAATATATGACAACAGGTTATTAATTATATAGCTGAGAGCATCAAGAACTAACTGGAAGAAGACATAACCTTGGAGACATATGGAATAATCAATATATTACATTGTTCTTAGTAATGCATTGTGTTTGCAACTACAAACACAAGTTATATTTTCATGAACTACACCATCAGGATTTTCAAAACCACGCTCAAAAATTCCAAAAGCATTTGAAGAAAGGGGAAAGAGAAATTGTTGTCTCCCCATTGCAAACGAACAGTGGCAGAGGGGAAAGCAGCTGGTGATTCAAACCATGTTGAGGGTAGGGTCACATCCCTCTGCCCACTCCATGTCAGGAGAGATACACCACAGTAACCTCCAAGTGCACCCCAGGCTTCCCAAGGGACACACTGTGGGCTAAGGGAGAGGATCTGAGCAGCAAGGCTTTGACAGCAGCACGGTTCACCAGCAAAACCTATTTAAATCACTGACACTTCTGCCAGTGTCTGGAGAAAACTTGTTCTGGTTGGGGAACAGGAACAAGCAAGTGATGGATGGGCACCTGGCAGCTCTGCCCTTTGCTAGTGAAGCTTTAAACACCTTCTCTGGAGTCAGAGAGGAGAGAGGAGCTTTAGCACAGATCTCAATTCACACAGCCAGGTCAGGACAGGATGGATTTTGGCAGAATAGTGACACTCTCCCAAAACAGCTATGTTGCAAGGCAGAAGATGTGCCTGTTGCTCACACTTTTCCAAGTTTTGTGTCCCACATCCTGGTCTACCTTTCCCCAGAGAAACATAAAGCATTCCAGCATCACTATTTCTTTCCTCAATTCTTTTTTGTAATGGACGAAAAATCATAGCAGTCCTTGCTGTGCCATAGTATTACTCCATCAGCCCATGGAGTTTCCTCACACCACATGGACCATAACAGTGGTGTGAGGAGAAGGAAATAAGAAAACAGGAAGGCAATAAATTAATGCTACACTCCTTGCAATGGCACGATGATCCCCTATCCAGAGAGCTCTGGCACCAAAAACAGAGTTGGAAACATTGGCACTCTTTCTTTAGATTGCCATGATGAAACAAGCTGAATGAATTGTTGCCTGCTAAAGGTACCCAGGTATTTTCCACTCTCCTTCCTCACTGTCTATTGATTTCTTCTGTGCAGAAAACAAACCACGTTGCAGCAGAAAGCTGCATTGTTGCAGAGAATCCAAAGGGACTGTCTCCTTCCCTGTCTGCTTACACACTGAAAAGATGGGACCAGGCTTCATGACAGCCTGTCCTTGCTGCCTTTGTCACTTCAATCCCAAAGACTGTGTATACATTTCTTCAGCATTAAACCTAAGAGGCAAGATATGCTGTCCTGTAAGTCACATCCTTCAAGATATAAATCCATTTACAGAATTGCTAAGGTTTCTTCCTTTGCTCTTAGCTCCGGAGAAGATTAAAAAATTTACATCTAAACAGAGTGAATTTGAAGACCGTAACAGGATGGGACTCCAAATATTGATTTTGTTATTAGTGGAATGTTGCAGCACAAAGCACAGAACGAGGATAGAAGACATCCTCTAGAGCAGCTAACGCCCTGGAACCTTACAGCATAACTTTTAAAAGCATTCACTAAACAAGGAGCATAGAAATTACCTGGGTGAATACATTTAAGCTACCTGAAATGATTGGCAAATGATTGACTCTTGCAAGGGCCATCTTTAAACTCTGCCTGCACTTGGGCGGAAAATGAACGGAGCAGATTGCCACTAAAGGGAGAGTTGCCTTCCCAGCCAGAGGCTGGGAGTGATAAAAGGGATGTTTAGACACATCACAGCGACAAGTCTGGGTTTTAAAATTTTTGTGAGCTGATACAAATCAAGGAGCCTTGAGGGAAGCATTCAAGTACTGAGCAATTCAATATCACAGATAAGAACAAATAAAATATCTCACAAATCACAATTATGAGGACAGGCTCTCTCCAAGATTCATTCAAATTTTCAAACATTCAGTATATGGTATATATTAAATATTATTTATGCATTCCTTGAGCCTTCTAATCGAGGGAAGAAATCCTGCATTTCCTAAGCTAATGTGAATAGGGTAGTTTCCTTCCATATCAGAAGCATTTCAGAAAATTAATTCTGTATCTTTGGAAAGGTCATTTATTCAAGGATGAGTGACAGGTGCCATAAACTTACTTGTATGTCTGTTCAGCTCAAGTGAACACAAAGCAAATCAATTCAGTGTGGTCAAGTGTAATTACCTGCCAGAGCAGGATCCATCGCTTGCTTTTATTATTAACAATGCCACGGATGCACCAAATTCAACAGCAATTTTGATTAGAGTGAGGTCACACACTGGTCTCCATTCCCAAGTGCTTCCTTCTCCTGGAGTTTATAGCATGATTATTACAGTAGAATAATTTTATTAGTGTTTGTACTGTGATGGCAATTAACTTCCAGTTATGAATGAGCAAATTATGAGGTCCAGTGCTAGATTAGCAGGATTAAGTTTTAGCTGGAGGGGGAAAAGGCTGTGTTTTTCCAAGATGGGCATGTGTTTCTAGGAGCTGGAAGTGCTCACAGGACTCTGAGGCCTTAGCTCCTCTTTCTTTCCATTGCCTCAAAATATTTTTGTAATATATAAAGAATACACACATTGGGGGTGAACTTTCTCACTAAGCTCTGATTGCCTGTGGTTACAAAAGACTTCAGCATTTATGCTATGCTCTAAGTGTCATTTCAAGGACCTAAAAGTTGCACCTCAACAATTCATGGATGAATAAATTGATGGATGAATAAATCTTTACTTTTTAAATAAGTTTGTCTTTCTTTCATGACACTAGTTAATAGAAAATGACGTGTACTTCCCAATAAGCTCCGTGCTATGCTAGGAGCTCATCAATATTTTTCTAGATTGGGTTTTCTGGTATGATATGGTTTGGGGAATCCTGGATATTTTAATCCAGATGTTTTTTAATCTCTTCAGTAAAATGAGAACAATGAATGCTTATAAAAAGTCAATTCAATATATATTTATGTTCCTGTATGATGTTTATAAAACTCTGAGAAAAAAGAGAAAGGTTACAGATTATAAAATTATTGATGGAAACCAGCCAAAACCTTCAAATTGGCTAATATTTGCAATATTTGGCTGACAAATTAGGCTAATATTTACAATATACACTCAATAGTTAATCACAAAGTTAGGAAGGAACTGATCATTGTGGGAGAATTCAGACCATCATTGTACAGATGAACTGCCTCCTAGCCTCCAGGACAAGTGTGTGGGTACACAGTGATTCTTATGTCAGTTTTATTTTTGTATGTGATGGCAAAAGTGTTCTGGTGCAGTCAAATGAAAATTACATTATGATTTAATAAGAAGAAAACCAATTAGAAATAAAGATAACTCACAAAGACAGAAACATTACACCACACAGTTAACAAATTAAGAAAGCTGACCTCGTTGGAATCATTGCTAAACATCCCCAGCAGGCAAATTTAACTTTGTGCATCAGCCTGCAGTTTCCCTGAAGCCCTTCCAGGGCATCAGAAACTAGCATGATTCCCAAGGAGTTCTCTAATCACTTGCCTGGGTGCTATTCAGCATAAGAGCTGTTTAAAGAACGAAGGATATAATTCCACACAATGCAGAACACCATTTGTCTTATTTTGTGAGGTTCCTGCTGAAGTTCTGGCTCTCGAGGTAGTGCAGTCAAAATCAATTCACACCTCCATTCATCCTGCCTCGGGGATGAATGGATGCAGTCTGTGTGCCACATCCATAAGAGCTGCTTCCATTACTCTCCAATCCCCCCAAAACAAGTATAATTCAATTGATTTTCTTTATGCTTCCTAGAAGGTTACAAAGGACAGAGCTCTGCAAAATGAAAGAAAGCAGCATTCTCCTGACAGAGCTCCAAAAGCAGCAGGACTGAGGAGAAGCTTGAGTTAACAGAGGATGCTCACACACAGGGGTCTCTGGAGCGTGGGGGCTGTAAAGATCTGTCTCCCTAAAATTCTGGCAACTGCAATGCCAAAGGAAGGTGCTTTTAGTTTTGCAGTCTTTGCCCAGCAATGACAATGCTGACTTCCTTTACTCATATGTTTTTATAATTTGACATAATGCATAGTGGACTTCTTCAGGGATCACTTTCTTACTTTGCTCAGCATGAGTTGCTCCTAAAGTACAAGGAGCTCATGCAAGACCCCAGGATCTTCCTATTTTTACCATCTTACTGGAAACAAAATTTTCTGTAATATAATTTTGCCATCAGATCTAATCAGTTCACCAGAAAATATCAAACTACAGGGAAAACACCCTGATTATTTTTATTATTTTTATTATTTTTAATTTTCTACCAAATGAAATGCTTCATTTCAAAGCCTGGATTTGAAAATGTTTTGTTTTGTTCTTTATTTAAAATGTAATACTACTGCTCTTTGGGGGATAAAGCCCCAAACCAAACACAACTTGCTGTTCTGAATCATGTTCTGCTTTAGATTTCAGCATTTGCCACATATGGAACAAAACACCATTTTTGTTCTGATCTACAAGACAGGCTGTCATCAGAATATGAATACATCCACATGGACCTAATTGACTGTATGTACAAGGAATACATGTTCCCAAAAATTCTGCTTATTCAGTCACAATATAAAAATAGAAAAGAAAGAGCCATTGCCTGCTTTTCACAGAATTCTATGTGAGCTGTTATGAAGTTTCTGATGTTTTTCAGATAAATAAAGCATTTCATAACTATATGAGCAACAGTGAGCAACAGGAGGCAGAAACTGACCTGGGAATATATAGATTGAACAATTTCAGTAGAACAACAGTATGGACTTCATGGACCATTTCTGTGATGGATTCTTTTAGCTCTTCAGTGCCAGGACCTACAAGGCTTAAGGGATTTCACCTACAACATCTACAGATGGACTTATTCTCACATACCTTCAACTCAATTAAAAAAACACCAAAAAAATTCTCTCACATCATTTTAGGTCATATCACACCAGCTGAAGACAACGCTGGCCTCCTATTTAGTTTCTTAGGTTGGACTAGGTGATCTACAAGGTCTTTTCCAACCTAGTTGATTCTGTGATTCTGATTCTTCCTTTAAAAGCAGCTTTGTGCTGTGGCCAAAGCTTTGCTATGGATTTAGTCTTTTCAAATTTTGTGACCTAAGTTAAAAGCCACAATATTCCTCACTATGCAATGCTGGGCTTCCTTCTGCCCTTCTGGAAGCATAACTCATGCAGGAATGAAATGAAGTGCCTTGGAATTGCTAAGAAAAAAAGCCACCAATAGCTCATCAGGCACAAAGGCTGATATTCCTCTGATATTTAATTCCTGTCTCCTTTTGTGACATCACCACACTCTCAAATTAAATTAGACCTGAAAGTCTCCTAGTCTGATAAGTGAAGGCAGCACAAATGCTCCAAGCTCAGGATGTCCCTCTCCTGCTGAGGAAAAGACCCAAAGAAGCATATGGAGGATGTACTGGTGTTGAAAGCCAAAACTCAGCCTCCTCATTTTCCATATTTGTTTCAAAGCTTTTCCTAATCCATATTTCTGCAAATATTTTTTTTTCCAACAGAAACTCCAGCTTGGGGGCATGTGTGAAAAGATGATACAACGTTTCACAGGTGTTAGCAAAATAATTTTACAGGTGACACTGGTAAGAAACCAAATGTTTCTTTGATGTTTTGATGAGTCCCTATCTCCATATTTTTCCAGCAGAGGTAGGACTCTCATTATTTCAGCATGATGCATCTGGATTTTAAAAACAACGAGTTAAACATTTTATAACCTCTCAAAGAAAAAAAAAACAAAAAGAAAAGAGGAGCTGAAAAAAGAAAAGAGAGCCTGAGCTCCCCTATGAAAGAGCTCTAGTAACAAGTCAGAGGCAGCCATCCAAACCATGGGGAGGAGAGAGAAGTGTCACCACAGGGGCCCTTCCTAAAGGCCTCCCAAAACAACTTGAGCTCTTCAGACAAACAACATGCAGCGAGACAAGGGCTAAGTTCACAACTACTTACATATTTTATATTGAGTCATAATTAGCTGCAATATATATATGCTTCACTTTAAACCAGCTATGAATAGATGAGTAAGTGCCAGGGACTGCCATCTGCTCCCTAAGCCATAATTAACTGCCTGATTACGAAATACATATATATTTATCAAATTAGTTCTAATAGCCCTGTTTTAGCTGGCTCTGCTCCAAAAATCAGGTGAAAAAGTGCATCCTACTGCTTGATGGAGAGAGGCTGGAGACTTGAACAATTCTCACAGGAGGCTCCTCCAGAGGCCAGCCTGGCTCCAGTGGGAGGGCAAGAAGGGTGAGAAGGGACACCCAAAGCAGGGAGCTGCTGGAAGGTTTACCAGGACAACACCCAGGGCATTGCTAAGCCAGCCCCTCTCTGCCTGTGCCAGCCTGGGCCATGATGCAAAGCTGGTCTTGGGTCTTGTGGTACTGTGGGCGATGATCAGATGGTGAAAACCAGGAAGGTGAGTGCACAGACAGGTGTAACTGTGCCCCACCATGAGGAGACATCAACCAAATGCTGCTTCTTCAAACAGAGATCACTGATTATTTGAGCCCACATAATTCTACTGGCAACGTGGAGAGTCCAGAAAGACTTTCTATGGAGATTGGGATACTTTGCTAATTAATTCAGGAAGAAAAAAGAAATTTGCTTAATATGTATTTTTTTCCCAGTTCTCTCTGCAGTATAACCAGGGTTGCATCCACTGTTAATTTCTGGGTGAGCAGCATTAAGGCGTTGCCACAGGTCAGATTTTATCATAAATTCCACATTTTGATTGCAACTCCAACACTTCCTGCAGCATAAATACATTTAGGGCCAGATTTTAAAAGCATTTCAGATGCCAAAGGGTACATTTGACATCGATTTCCAGGGAAGCCAGGAGTCCAAATGCATCAAAATCCAGCCCATCATTCAGCCCAGCCCCAGTGAATCACTCTTTGTTTCCAAGGGCTGCAGACTAGCTCAATTTTGACTTCAGATTAGAAAGCTCTATCATTAGAGTAAGCATGGGACTTCTCACAGCAATCCACTCATGGAAAATCTCCACAGAAGGAATAAAAAAAGATGGCCTGCAGCTTCTCCCTTTTACACACCTTGTGATTTTGCAGGATGTATCTGTCAGGTTCTCTCCTGAGCACCAACAGCTCACATTATTTACATCACCTCTGGATATCTATTTTAGAGTCTGTGCTTCTTCCCTGGAAGCAGAGATCGATCCATGAGTTAGGACATGAATGTGAAGCTCCCACAAGATGCACTGCCAGGGCTCAGGGCTCCCCTGTGCATACATTGAACCAGACCTTTGGTAATTGGAGTTTATTCCCATCCATCCATTGGACCAAGCTGCTGTAGCAGCTTGCATCCTTTCCATAGCCTTCCCTTTCCACAGTTGGGATTCCTGCTCAGCTCTGCTTCCCCCCACACATTATAGCTGCCTTTGCACCACCATGCTGATGCCATCAGACCCATCAAGAGCTCCTGTGACATTTATACAAGAGAAAAGTCCATCATCCCGGATAACATTTCCACCAAATCCATCATCAAAGCCTGGTAAATGAAGTGTGACAGACTCGTGGTGCCAGGTGACAGCAGTGACCTGATGTGGCTGTCCCACAGCAGAGCAGGTACATTAATTTAGTGACACATACTCCTGTCTCTATTCCTCAGCTTTCTCCAACACCCCACGGGGTAACCAGCTGTGGATGCCATTTCTTCCAGCCTGCAGGGTTAAAAAAACACCCTCAGAAGTCCTTTTATTTCCACAGATGGGCTGAGATCCCCCAGGCGCCGAGCTGTGTGTTTGCATGTTGGTGAAGGCAGAAAAACTCTGCCTGCAGTTCCCTTATGCTTCTGGGGAGCTGCAGACCCCTTGCAGGTCTGGAAGAAATATTATTGCTCTGGCACTGTGATTACAAGCTGCACAAAGCTGCTATATTGCAAGTGATGAGTGGGAGGAGGAGGAGATCACAGCTCTTTTTTGGAGGAGATGAAAGGATGTAATTTTTCAAATGGGACCAATAAACTGAGACATCTCCCCTTAGAACCTGTTTCTTGAACACTGCTCACAGCCTCTCTCAGACTCATAACAAGGCAACAACTGGCTGAATAAGAGAATACAAATTACTGTTGTTCAAGTAAATAACCTGAAACAAGCTTAATTCTTACCTTTCTCACAGAACCCACCGGCAGTTGGCTTTTTGGATAGTTTTATCCCACAAGATTAAGACATTTAGCAAGTTACAAAAAATTAATTACAGAAAATCTACACCATCACCGTGGGCCTGTGTCTCTGCTGAGAAACATGGAGAGGCCCTTTCCTTCAGCTGCAAGCATCCTGTTCTCCATTCTTATTGTTATTCATGAAATTAAAATTCCTTTCTGTAAGAACATTACCCACAGCAAATTCACCAGTCTATTAGAGTTTTGCTTATGCCAGTCCCTACACCTGACTCCTGATGGCCTCTCTCCAGAAAAGCATTTCTGTGTATCCTTCTGTAGCCAAGGGAACATCTTAGTGGCTTCCTGGGAATGCCTCATGCACTGGGTTTCATCAGTGCACTGTTAAATCAGGGCCTACCATTTATCTGTCCAATTAGCAGCATTGGGTTCCTTAATTACAAGCAAATGCAGGCAGATATTTTATGCCATTTGTTGAGGAAATTTTTTATGTTCTGTGACAACAGTTATCAACATTTTCTTGAAAATGTATACACACACACACACACACACGTATATATGCACACATGCATACATCAATTATTAAAATCTCCTTCCATTTTCAGAAACCATTTTCTGGACTCATAATATCAGAGGTTACAGTTTATTGAGGGTACAGGGGTCTCACCCCAAACTTGTGACAGGTGCACTCTTCACAGTCATCTTGAATAAAATGGAAACAGCTTCCTCAGGATGGCACAGGAAGGACCCCCTGTTAATTTACATTTTATCAGAGATTTCAATTATGCTGGCCACTGAAGCATGCAGGATTCACATGCTTCTTGCTGCTGCCTCTGCAAATGGGCAAAGCCAATTCAGTGTGCTCCCATGATCCCAACAGGGACTGTGCAAGATGCTCAGGCTCCCTCTGCACGCCCTGGCATTGAGTTGCTTTGCTTTCAAAGAGGGGATGGAATCCTCTCCTTTCCACCACTCATTTTGCCATGTGACCTGTGAACATGAACCTGTGACCTGCTGTACAAAGCCACCTTTAGAAAGGCCAGAAATTCCTCAGAGTGCTGACCAAAGTGAAACACTGCCATTTGCCTCTTTTGAAACAGATCTAAGCATACATTTGCTGATGGAGAAAACCCAACCATTCTCTACATGCACCTCAAATACAAAAATAAAAGACTTCCTCCCCAATGAGGTTTTTTAATCTCTACGTTTCATTTTCACTTCTGTAAATTGAAAAGACCAGAGAGGGTAGAAGCACTGACATTTACATAACCAGAGTAACAACAAGCTAAAAATACATTAATTGCAACAATCTCTGAGCTTTTCTATACTTGGGAAGAGGTCACTGTGATGGCAAGAGCAGACACCATTTCCCTTCTCACTTGCTGAAACACCTCTGCATGGAGAAAAGGCCAACCAACACCTGCACCAGAGCCCAGCCCTGGGGTGATTTTCAGTTGGCTTTTTGTCACCTCCTTAATCCAGAACCTGGCTTCTTGACAGTGGGCAATGAGAGCCTAAGTGCTCTCAGAGAGTTCTCCTAGCAACAGTCTCTCCTCTGTCAAAAACCTGATGACAGTGTGATGCCTTTACCTGCCGACATCCCTGACACCAACCACTTTTCTCATTGATCGAGCACTTCTCTGGCAAGACTGAACCAGGGCAAGCAGCTCTGATCTGTGTACAGTGGGCACTGCAACGAGGCTTAGTAAAAAGCAGGAGATGCTAAGTAAGTTTGGTGAGATATTTTATTCCCTGAAGCTATTAATGAGCCACAGTTAAAGCTTGAGACATTCTCTGGAGCAAAATTGATGAACCAAGGCAGGTTCAGTTGCTTGAAGCTGTGTGGACATGGGGGCATCACACAACATGCTGCAGACAGCAGACTCTTGCTGGGAAGCTGTGGTTATTCCTAAAATCTGAGGTAAAGGCTAAAACTAGGAATGGCTGATGAAAATTAATTGCCCTTGCTCCACAATCATAAACAGCTCTGATTTGCTCAAGGGAAAGACTGGGTGAATATGGCAACCCTGGTGCTTCTAAAGCTCAGCACCACATGAATTCCTTTTAGAGCCTCTGAAAGTGGCTTGAGGCTCAGCAGGAGGAAGGGAAAAGTATATTTGATGGCTGGGGTAGAGAGACTGGTGGGAAGCCACATGCCCTACTGCTGAGCAATTCCATCAGTGCTACCAAGGCAATAAAACTGGGAGCACAGCAGTAAGAATGAGCTGAGATTTGTGTCTGCAGCAACTAAAAGGCTTTGCCTGAAGAAGAAGATTGGCTCCAATGTAAAGGGGGACCCTATTTTGTAGAATTGTAGGTCTTAGCTTTTCTCTCCACTTCAATTGGCCTCCCTCTGTTGCTCTGAGCACATGCCTCCACGCTTGGCTATTATTATTAACCCTGTAAAGCTGTTAGAAACCCATTCATACAGGAAATGGCAAAAGCACATAATCATTCTCACCTAAACCTAGAAACTTGACATAGACCCAAACCAAAACCCAAAAACACAAGTCCAAATAAAAAAAAAAATCCAGCCAAACCTACAGGGCAAAGTTCTCACTGTAACCAGATCAACACATACCAAATTAAGAGCTATTTTACTGAAAGTTGAGATTTTGTATTTTCATCATTTTTAAGAGGAGAAAAACAGACTGTGGAGCCTCAGCACTGAATGACAGCCTGGGAGAAGTCACCTTCACTCACAAGGCCAGTTACCTTCTTTCTCCAAGGGGAGGGAAAGGTTTGACATCTTTTGAAGGACAGATCATGCTGCAGATACGACCTTCCTACTCACAGTAGAAAGCAGGCCAAGACAGACATAAACACCTTTGGTCCCCTGAGGTTTTCTTGCATAATAATGGAAATGAAGGATTTTTACTCAAATAGGATTAGTTTAAGGTTTTGTCTGTAGACAGCCAAAGGATTTTACTTATTCAGTCAAAAAGCACTTTAACCCAGGCTAGTTTGTACACTGAGTACAAATTACAAATATTCCTTTTAGAAACTAATTTATTTCAGCTATCCCACCCAAAAATATGATATCAGTTCTCAAACATCCTCTGTTTGATATTTATGGTTGGACCACTGCAACTTGCTTATTCTAAATCCTAGTTTAATGAAAACTGCCAGTAACTCCCAAGATACAGCTAACAAAGTGATGAGCAAGACTTCCCTCCAGCAACAAAGAATTTTGCTGAGTTGGGGAACTTCAAGGGAGGGCTTTTAATACAAGTGTTTGAACAGGATTAAAGGCCAAGGTCTTTCTCACACACCTTCAAGTCAGGAGGTACAGGATTTGTACCCTTCCTGCTCAAAGAGGGTGTCTGTGTGTCACATAGGCAGGTTGTATATTTTAAAAGCCAGAGTCCCTTTTGTTCTTAGATAATGAAATTTGTTTCTTTAGACGAGTTATTATTAAAACAAGTTCTCTATAGAATTTGCACAGGGCTGGAGACAATTTCAGGAAAAGCACAGCATTCATAGAAAGGGCACAGGCTGTAGAGCAGCCTTCTGCACTATGTTATCTTCTCATCAAATCTATAAACCAAGGGACTGTACTTTGGAAAAGAATTGTTTGAGAAAGGGTTACACCTCAGGAAACTCAGCTGTGTTACTCAGAAAGTTCCATGTTGGTTTCAGAGTGGATTTTGTGCATGAATCCTGCTGTTTTGCACAAAAAAGATCACATTAGGAAAAACATACAGGAATCTCCTAACAATACCAAGCATTTAGTCTTTTACCATTTCAAAGGGGAGAGATTTCTTGTTCCTGCTGATCAGCTGTCCTCCCTGTCCCAAAACTCAACTGATCCCAGATCATGGCTATGTAGGAATGCTGCTGAGCATGGCAGTAATGGCAGCCACGGGTTGACAAACTGCAACACAGTGCTGGGGCTTCACTGTCCTTCCCAGCACAGACAACCTCCTGCTAGGCTCTAGAGCTACTGGGATGTTTCCCAGACACATGGGCTTCCCCTCTGGAAAATTGCACTCAACAGAAATAACCTCTGGGAAATAATTGTGAGATGTATTTTATTGGAGTCACTTTAATCTTAACATCAAAACAACCTGATAGAATAAAAGAGCTACAATAAATTGAAAACACTGTGAGTTTTGCCTTTGCAAAACATCTTCATTTTCATCTTTCTTTGCCTTCCTCCAGGGCAAAAGAGAAGGTCAACATCTACAAATTTCTTCAAGGAGAGAAACTCTTATTTCAGTCCTCCCTTAATGCAATGACATTGGCAAAGCTGCAGGTTAAATGAGTTCAGTGACCTGTCTAATCACAAGGTATAACTTACAGATGATGTGACTGCTCCACACTGCATCCATAAAGGCAGAACCTGACTCCTCTCTGCCACCAAGACAAATTCTGTTTTGTGTGCCTTCTTGCCCATGAAATTGCTACTTTCCCTGAGCCCCATGGGGACAGCAGCCAGAACTCCTCCCAAACCCTGTGCAAAGGTGAAGGCACTGTCCCTCTGGGTCTGGGGAGGTGTAAGCCAAATGCCCCTCACCAGCCTGCACCAGCTCTGTCACTGTAGCCCAAAATTCCTGGCTTAGCCCTAATAACTTGTTCAGGGTGACCACCCAAGCCACTTTCTCACTGTGCAAAAAAGGCTTCCTATGATAAATGTAGAAAGTGAAAACAAAACAGGTGAGACTTGAAGATGATGCAGCCTCCAGTCCAGAAAGTCCTGGTCTGCCAAGAACATGGAGAGCACACATCAATACACATGCCTTGCTTCTCCCACCACTTCTGAGCACAGCATCAGGTGTGGAAGAAAGGTGGAAAAAAAGAACAAAGGTGGGGAAAAGCAGTTATTTTGGGAAGCACAGCTTGCATTTCATCTACAGTCATCCAGCAGCACATGCTATTCACTGGGAACAACTTCACCAGGAAACAGCTGAGTCAGCTCCTGAACACTGCCTTTAATTTCTAAAGTGGCCCTCATGAGCCAGGACAGCTGTACACTTAATTCTTCTACACAAACCATTCCCACATTCATGCACATGATGCTGCCCTGTGGCTGGAGGTGAGAAGCTGCCTGTGATTTACTTCTGTCCCTCAAAGGGCACACCCAGTGCAGGCAAAGAGAACACCCAGCACATCCAGTGTGGGCAAGGGACACTGAACTCAGCCTGCAAACAGCTCCCAGACACCCCAAGGCTGGACTGCTTGAAACCACGGTTGTGGAGGATGATGCCTTGAACTGCTTCCAAAAGGAATGTCCCTCTCAGCACTGAAATCCAGCATGCAACATCTCGAGACTTCATCCAGAGGAGTCCAGCCAGGATATGTATTTCTGCCCGTGTACTCACAGCTGGGATTGAAGCCTTATCCATGAAAAGCATTTTTGGGTTCTTTCTGGCCTTTGAGAAAGGACCATGTCACAGTGCCTCTGCAGTCAGGGAGTGCTGGCAGAGGCAGGCACATCTTTCTGCTCTTCTCTGGCTCACAGCAAGGCAGATCAAGGGGCTCAAAACCTCAGACAGAGGTTTTGTAGTTTGTGGCTGCCAGAACTGGAGTCAAAGGCACCCTTTCACTTGTCAAATTAGATCTCCCTGTGATGCTATCAAATATTATGGCTCCTGAAGAAAGAATGGAGTTGTGGTGACATGCACAGACCTGTTATGTTGGTTTTCACAAAGAAATGGCAAACACAAGACAGATTTCTTAATTCCCATTCTTTTAAACCATTCTGAATAAAGCTCTACCCCTCTTTTAAAGGACAAACACACCACCTCCATGACTTCTTGCTCCAAGGTGCAGCTCTCTGGTGATGTACACCTTGCTTGGGAATTGCCCTGCCAGGGTGGATGTCCTGTTGTGGTTTCTTTTATCAGCAAATAACACCATCCACAAACAATACCCCTTTAAACAGCCATAAGGTTACCAAAACAAAGTCTACAAAACAAATGCAACACCAGCATTATGACTGGCCCAGATGGGTTTAACCTACTGAAAAGCAATAGTCTGTCATTTTATCACTCCTCAGTAATGACACTCCAGTAAGGACATGCCACCACCTCCATCCTCTGCCTCAGATTTCCCCCCTCACCTCCCCAGGTGCAGCAGGATTAGGAAATACCACACAGCTCCTGCTCTCCCCATGTCCAGTACTCTGGTACTGGGCCATCCCATGTTTTCATCTTCTGTGTTCACCCTCAGCCTGCTTCCCTTCCTCACCCATGCAGGAGTAAAGTAAATAACTCTTACAATCAGTTTACTACAAAGACAGAGGGTGGCCTCTCCTCCTTATCATGGTCTTTGGAGATGCATCAGTCTGCCAACTCCAAAGAGCAAAGTCATCTCCAAAGAGCTCAGCCCCAGGCAGATTTTGGGCATGGAAAATGCCAGGTCAGACATGGAGAGCTACAAAGAGCAGTGAAGTCCAGGGCAGAGACAGGTAACTCCCAGGTAAGTCAGGAGATATCAAGCTTAGCTACTTCTTACATGAAATAATAAATATTGGAAGGAAGTGTGCTCGTTTGACCAAATGTTGTCATTTTGCAGTTGATTTAAGAGCACCAAATTGAATTTGAAAATGCCATTATGAGAAAGGTTAAAAAAATAAATAAATTTGAGTAGATATAGCCGTAGGGGCTATTTTAATTTTCTCTGGGCCAGCTTGCTCACTCCTCAGAGTCAATGTAGATCAAAAGAATAATTTATAAGCTTTAATGAGAATATTGATTTTTATGGTTCATTCTATTCATGTGAGCAGGGAGGGGGATGGAGCCCTGCAGGCTGTGGTCAGAGCCTTGTTGGAGGCTACAAACCTTCCTGGGACACAGGGAGCCCATGCTGGGATGGGGAAGGTGCTTGAGGCAGCACAGACAAAGATAGGCATCAGTGTTTCCAAACAACTCACCGTCTAATTTGTACTTATGCAGAAGAGCTGTCCCATAACACAAATCATCGAGCAATTAACATGCAGCACTCCAGCACAACTCTCCGTGGCTTGTTGTGGAACTATCTTCAATGCCATTAATGAGAGCTAATTAAATCAATCAAGTCCCTGCCGTACTCGAAGATGACTGCAGCTACTGGAGCAGTATCAGATCAGGAGTGTTTGCTCAGGCACTGTGAGTATCAAGATGCACATTTATCATGCTGTCCTTCCAGCATGCATCTGCTCTCACTGCTGTGTGTTCCATTTATCATATGTTGTCACTGCCCCTACCCTCAATACATCTAGGTGTCAATTAATTCTTCCCCGTGCAGCTTGAGGAATAATCTCTGTCTTAATATCCATCCCCTGTCCTTACCTGGGAGCAGCAGTGCTCAGCCATGTCTCCCAAATTATGGCTGTGACCATAATCTCTCTGTTTCTTTATTGCAAGTTATTAAACCCCCAAACCACCTCCATGCACTCAGGTAATTTTCAGGGAGAGCAGTGGAGGTTTGGGTTCCTCTCCCTCTCTTCCCCCAGGCTTCACAGGATATTTGCAATGCAATTCACCAAAATAAACTTTTCCGAGAAGAGTTTCCAGGAAAACCCCTCGAGTGGATAATTGCTGTGGACCTTCAAAATGCTTTTTGTAATTGATGAACATTCAAATAACAGATTTATCTCCACGTTTGCAGTACTAGGCAATGGCATTTCTGCTATACCAGCAGCCCATGTGCCTCCTGCTCCACTACCATGAGCATGCAGGGGAAGGAAAGCCTTTTTCTAAACAGGAGCATCGTCTCTCATTTAATTATAACATTTGGTCTCTATTTATGTTTCTGCTCTGTCTGGCTAACTCTCCTTTTTATTTACAAATCAGCTATATTAATGTGCTGTAATTTCAACACTGGTTGCTTATTTTAGAGATGAATCAGTTGGCAAAGGGAAGAAACCCTGCCTGAACAGAAAGTGGCACCAGCTCCAACACCATAGACACACTTGTCCTTATTCAATAGCAGACTTAAAATTAGTGGGGTTTTGACTTCACAGAAACACCTGGTGGCATTTTTAATGTTTTAATTATTTTATCCCAGCTCTGCATCCACACAAGGAGTAAAAGGCATATAAATAACCCTTATGGCTTGATTTCTCCAAACCCAGCACTATGGGGAAAAAAAAATCAAAGTAATGCTCCAAATAAACTGCCTTACACTGGCATGAGACAGGCTCAGGCTGAACAGAGGATCAGTTCTTGTCCCTCTGTGCAAAAGGCTTTCAGAGCCTCATCGAAGCACAGCCAGGAATAATAAATTGGGTCATTACTATTAATTATTATAGCTGTATGCAGGCTCCCAGCAGAGATGAATGCCTGGGGATCCCTTTTCACCCATCATCCAGCTGTAGAAGGACCCAAGAGAGGAAATCAAGGCTTGCTATGGCAGAAGAGATGACAGCATATCATTAGGCATCACCATACAGGAAAGCAAGCAGTGTTTTCAGTCTCTGTGACCTCTCTGGGTACAAAGAATGACAGGGTTTTTAGATTTCCTTCCTCCATACCCAATTCCTTCCACCACTGAGCACACAATGTTAAAGGTGGTGTAGAAGAGACAAGCAGAGCAGTTCCCTGCTTTAGCATTGCTACTCACAGAGCAGCAGCCAAGCCTGCCCTAGGAAAACATTCAGGAGAGCTGATCATGAGGCAGAAAATCTTCAAAAAAAAGGTGGAAACACCAATACATTTCCAGTATTGGCTTTCTTCTGGTGCATGTTGGCACTCTCCTTTCCACATCTGAAAAAAATCAGCTTTTTGCCAATCTCAGGTTTTCTATTTTGAGAGTCATATGGGGACCAAAGCCTCACTTCTTGTGGTGATGATTACGGAGACCTGATGTCCAAAAACCAAGTTCCCTGTGGTGCTACATCTCACAGAGAAACTTCAGTCCTGATCCCACCACATCAGTTTGCTCATCTAATACATCCCTGCATCTCTGTGTTCTGCTGCAGCAATTTCAAGGCCATGGCAGACTTGCTCATTGAATAAATACACTTGACTGCACAGGTCTGCCCAACTTCAGAGAGGATCAATGAAATTCTTTCCTTAGAGGAAGGAGTTTGATGAAATTCTTGGTTTAATCCTTCTAATATCATTTAGTTGAGTAAATTTATGTGACTAAAAGGATTCTGTCAGTTGAAGGCATTTCATCAGGCACATATACATAATTCTAGTGACAAAGTGATTTTTTGTCAACAAAATACTGCCTGGCACACGTACAGAAGTTTGTTTAGCAGTGAGTGAGTACACAGTAAAGGCAGGAATCAGATCAGGAAGATTATGCTGTTATAAAGAGACAAGAAGGAGAGGGAAATTATCTGTTTGGTGCCAGACTGTGGGAAGTAGTTTACATGAAAGGAAAAGGCGTTTACAAGGCAGCATCAGCTTCCTAAGGGCCTTTACCATTGGCATAAATCAAATCACCGACACAAAGCCACGGTCACATCACATGGGGGTTTTGCTTCCTACTCTGCTTTTGATCCTGCAGTCGGTAGATCTGTTTAATGTGTTAATTGCAAACTCCTCTGGTCTTCATCCAACAATTTTTTATGATTATTGGTGTGTCTGGCATCAGAAACGTGCACATAAGGCAGTGGAATTCTTTTGCCTTTTGTGTGGCATCACACCTTCATCCAGCTGGCTTTGAAAAGGCACCAGCAGCTGAACCTTAGCCCCAAGCCTGAAAACCTGTGGATATTGCAAGTAAAACTCCCCTGGGCCCAGAGTGTGGAGCCCAGCAGTCATAGCATCACAGAATGGTTTGGATTGGAAGGGACCTTTAAAGGCCCTCCAGTCCAACACCCTTCCAATAGGCAGGGACACCTTCCACTAGACCAGGCTGGACTGGAGTGTTTCCAGGGGTTGGGCATCTAGCAGAAAACAGGATATGGACCAGAGGAAGTCTATGGGCCAGACAGGTCACCAGGGCAGGGAGCTGGTGCTGTAGCAAGTAATTCAGAATTGCAGGGAAAAGAAGAAAAATCAGGGAGGGAAGACACAGGCGCTCAGTTCTAAGGAAGTGGAGATGCAAGGGGAGCAAGGAGCAAGGAAAGGAGTTTCTTACAGCAAAAAGGGAGTCCACAAAACAAACAAACAAACAAAAAACACATAAAAGAAGCAGTGAAGTTAGCAGAGAACAGAGCTATTAAACATCACCTGTCCTCAGAGATGCTGGCAGGCAGAGGAAGAAGGAAATCTCAAAAGAGGTTTATTTATTTGGTGGAAGTGCTTTTGATGTCCCAGCCATGCAGGAGCACCAGCAGGAACCCCCAGCTGGGGAAAGGCCAGGCAGAGCACATCAGTGTTTGCACACCCACAGCAGGGTGATGCAGCTCCTCCTGAGCCTCCAGGGTGCTACTAAAACATTTTCCTTTCCTGATCCTGGAGGTCAACAGAGCAGCAGGGGAGAGGGTTCCAGAGCTGTGTGCTCAAGTCTTATTTGTCACATGAAAGGACATGAGGTTTCTGCAGGACTTGTGAGCTTTGTCCACCTCCTGCTGAGGCTTCCTGCATCCCCCAGCACTTGTCATTTCCTCAGAGTGCCACCCAGGAGTCCTAACTCACTGACCCATCTCTCCCAGCACACCCTCTTCTTCTCTACAGAAGTTCTGAAGCCTTTGAGCAGTACTTGGGAGTTTTCAATGGGAGCTGAAGTCTTCTGATAGGAGGAACTTAACCAAAAAGCCCTGGTTTTCACATCTGGCAAGCAGGGTTTACATATCTGGGTAAGTATCACCCAGGAGAGAAATTAAATTAGTTGCATCCTTCTCCCTCCACATCAGCACTGCAGTTGAAGCACTCATGAAGAAAAATCTCACAAACTAGCCACTGGCAACCAGAATAATTTGTCTGCCATTGATCCACAGTGTGATTTAATGGGGTGGAAGATCAGGAAGAGGTCTCTCTCTAGGTCAGGGAAATCTCACCTCATCCTTATAGATTCTGCTGGCCCTATCCTGCTTCCATGGCACCCTTGTGCATCCCCAGCTCGAGCCCTGCACATGCATTTCATCTCCAGGTGCCCTGAGAGGGTGGCTATACCCCGAGAGCCAGAACCCCTCACCAGAGATGAAAGTCCTCAGGACTTGTGAGAAAGGGGGAGGAAATTCCTCAGGACTTGAAAGAAGGGGAAAGTCCTCAGGACTTGTGAGAAGGGGAGATTGTTCTCCCCTGTGCTCAGCTGCTGAACCCAAAAGCCTGCAGGTTTAATCTCAGTCTGCCACAAAATGGGAAGAGATTCAGAATTCATCAAGCAATTTTTGCAGAGTCTCACACCCAAACATTTGCTTTGGAAAAGGATTTGCTCTCGCTCTGCTTGCTGACATTTGCATCCCTACACTGATAATTGAGAGCTGCAGCCTCACCAAAAAACACCTTGAAATTTATGACTATTGTCATCAACAGGAACTGCAAAATTAAAACCCAAGACCCTCCCTCCCATCAGTTTTTCCATCCACAAGCCCAGCTCTGCCTAAATCATGCAAAAGCCATAAAAAGGAGCCACATGCACCACCCCATAAATCCCAGCTGTCCTGTCTCCCCAGCTTAATGCCAAGTGATAAAGATGCCCCAGAGTTTATGTGGCTGCCACTGCCCCCCTCCTCCCCCCTTTGTTGATTGTATACATGAATTAAACCACAATGATCTCATTTGAGTCCCTTAACCAGCAAAAGCAGGAGCTGGGAGCCCCAGCCAGTCAAGCTGGATTGACTCTCAGTGATTTTTAGATTGAAGCTCACTATTAGTGGGTACAATTAAGATGCCACTTCAGTTTAAAGATGAATTGGCCATGCAGCAACAAATTGTGAATGCTTATTGCTGCCATGCTGAGGCAGGTAATCAGGGAATGAAGCTGTAATTGTGGCACCTCTTGTTTTGCTCCTGCTGGAGCACAGAATGCAAGATTCAATTTAACAAACAATTTGCCACACAGCTCATCCCTGCTGGGTGGGAAAGCAAGGTTGCTGACGAGGCTTCCTTTGAGTTCTACTCCTTTTTAAACCTGTTATAAGCAAAACTGGCCCTTGCTTTAACCTTTGCTCCAAAGCAGAAATGAAGAGGAGAAGTCCAAGAGTACTGCTGATGGTGTATTTGAGAATGTATCTTGGGCTTCATCCAGAGATTATAAAAAAAGAAACCCCACACACTGGAAAGTATCATCATCCTTTTGATACTTTTTGGGTCTTTCTGAGCTTCTCTGGAGAAACCAGAGGACAGCTGGGCCAGCATGTTGGAGCAGCAAATGCCAGTATGGGCAAGTGGGGAGGCATTTATGTACACCCAGAGCTGCTGCAGGAGATTCAAGTTGCAGCCCCTGGATGATCTTGAAGCCAATTATTCTCTTTTTTATTATTCCCTCTTTTAATTATTTAATTATTTTAATTATTTAATTAATTATTTAAATTTTCCTTTAATTAATATAATTATTTAAATTATTTAAAGTTNATTTAATTATTTTATTATTTTAATAATGTTAATAATTTAATTATATACCCCTTTTAATTATTCCCTCTTTTGGAGGGAAGGACCAGCTCCTCAGCAGCTGGCTTTCACCCTGCTGCAAGGGAAGGAGTGCAGAGATGCTCTGCAGGGCTCAAGGGGCTGGCATTTAAAGGACTCAAGAAAGAATTAGAACCAGACATCTCTTGGATCAGACTCACAGAGCAGAGCTTCCTTAGCTTTGTTTACCTCTCTTTGGGATCCATCCTTGCATACAACCACTGTCTCCAATTTCTAGTTCAAACTTGGCTTCTCCAACAAGGTCAATTCCATGGAGGAGATATAGCCAGGCCTTACAAACCCTTCCTGTTTCACTGTTGTTAGTGATTCATAACCACACAGGTAACTTATTTAAACCTTCAAATCTCAGGGATTTTACTGTGTTTCTTTAAGGCTAAACATATATTTACATGTTTTGAAATCTCAGAGCCAACCAGGACCAGCTGCTCTTGTTACTTCAGGATATAGACATTGGCATCACATTTTTGTCAAAGGAAGAACAAAGAAAGTTGTTCTCTAATTGCTAGTCTGACCTAGAAGATGAGGGCATCAGCTGTACAGAGAGGCCCCTCTGTTTATCAGTTTGTAAGTGGCTCAGTTTTTCCTCCTCACAACCATACAGGGATCACAGAAATCAAAGAGTACACAGGAATGTTCAGTGCTTGGCAACTGCAGAAGTTCTGATGGAAACCTTACAGAAAAAAAAAAAATAGCATCTTCTGTTTTCCTTCTGTTTTTTTCTCTAAGGACTGCTGGTCATGGTCTGCAGAGAAGACATTTTCTTGCATACAAGCATTATATGGGACCCAAAAGCAACTAGATCCTGCTCTTCACCCCTTATCACCCTTGGAAAAGCCCCAAGGCAGTCAACAGCACCATTTGATGGTACTTCAGGCAGGTGCAAATCGAAGGAGTGAAAAACTCATCTAATTAAAATTTAGTGTTTGCATAGAGGCAAGAGCTGTATGCTCTGACAAAGCAGGAAGCAGAGAAGCACAAATGTTTTACAATTTGTATGTGAGCAGTGCTGGGTACTTGGGGGAGGACGAGGGTGATTTTCTTTTAAGGGAACGATCTGGAGTTTGAGAATACTCCTCTCCAGCATCTCCCAGGCAGCAGTCAGGCTGGCCTTATTACAGAACTTTCCCTTACACAAATGTCTTGCAAGAGACCAAGCACTGGGCCAGATGAGGTGTCCATTACAGGGCAAGCACTCTGAGGCAAGATGATGCCTCCTTATCAACTCTTATGAACTTGCCACCATTGCAGGTGGCTACGAGGTTTCATTTGTTGTTACAAAAAAACCCTTGTTTTTTTAAGCTTACTCTTCTATCTCGCCTCTCCCAGATGATAATTAACACATTCGACTTTTTTAGAAAAATTATCCAAAGGTTTCTGTTTAAAGGAGCAGAGAATGAACAGCAGGGCAGTGTTTGGATCCAACCCAGCACATATATTGAATGTAAAGCTTTTGGGCTATTCAAATGAGTGTTTCAGGTGTGCTGGTTTTGGGTGTGAAAGCTGTGCCTTGAGGCAGCCCCATAGCTCAAGCCCCGAGCACAAAGGGTTTTGCAGAAAAAGGTTTCTGGAGTTATTTAGAAGATGGACAAGGAAAGGAATGGCAGGTACTTGGGTTATAACCCCTGCCTGCCCCTTGATAGCAGGACCTGCTTGCTGGGCAAAGCTTGGGAGCTGTGAGTTTAGGTCAGAGAAAGGGCACAGACATGGCAAACAACTCATAATGTCTGCTTCAGGCTGCCCCAGGCACCTAATTCAGGTGCAGGTGACAAGAAAAAAAGAGACCTCTGTGTCCCAAAAGGCACCCATCTTTGATACCCCGAGCTGGCAAGAGACAGAGACTGCAAATATCCTTCCTTTCTGACACAGGTGGGTCACGTTCAGCACTGCTGTACAGCCAGGCAGGGAAATCAGGCAGGGCAAGGTCGAAAGGCTCACCTTGCAAATGCTTGCATGAATACTTAATCTCTCTCCCGTGAGCAGTCTCACCAGCTTCAATACAGCTGTAGATATTTAATCAAGAAGAGAAAAGGTCTTTTTAACCCACTGCCTGCCTCCGAGGGGACTGGGGGGTGGGAGGCAGAGAGCACAATCCTCCACCTGAGCCACCCCCACCTGCAGCAGCCTCCTGCAGCACAGCTCCAGCACCAACCTGAACATCACCACCACAATGTTTTTAGTTACACAAAGCCCTGGCAGAGCTGAGTCTTTCTGCTTGTCACACACAGAAGGTTGCAATCACATTTCCCACCAAAGCACTCCTATTCTCCCAAGCCCCAGACACAGCAGTTAATGTTCTCCAGTTCAATAAACCATCAATTCTACCACCACAAAGGGAAAAACTCTAAAAATACCCGCTCAAAACAATCTCACACAGTAAAAAGCAAAAAAAAAAGAGCCCAAGAAAACCCTACCCTTTCAGACTTGCTCCCTGCAACATGGGTGAGTTTCCAGGCTCTGCAGAGATGCCACGTGTTTCCCACCCAGGGAAAAACTCACAGGTACCCCAGCCTGAGGCCACTGCAGACTGGGCAACCCTAAGTCCATTTCTACCTCCAGTTCCCCCCAGCCTGGGCCAGCTACTGAGTGATTTAGGAGCCCCTCCTTTTCTTCATTCTCCTCCTCCTCCTCATCAGTGGGTGGGAGCAGACACTCTGGGTCCTTGAGAGGTACTGCCCCAAACCAACCACTGCTTCTGAAAGCTGCAGGTGACTTCTTTAAGGACACCCTCCTGTGCTGCCCCTTCAACACACAGAGGGGCCCCCAGGGCTGAGCTGCCAAAAGAATCACTAAAAATGGAATTTCTGCCCTAGTTAGAGCTGAGGAAAAGCAGCTCCTAAGTCAAGCTGCTCGAGTTCATCATATCATGGAAACACAAGCCCTGCTGATTCATAATCCTCTGGTTTTATCTTCTTGGGGCAGGAGACAAAGTTGTACTGAAAATGTTGTCTACAGACATCTCTGTTTGGAAACAAATGCATATGTTACTGCACTGAATTGTCTCAGCTAAAGGAGATGGAAATTAGATCGTTTAAAAGCAGAGAGCTCTCCAGTATTGTTTCAGCAGAATCGTCTCTTTTACATAGCCAGGCAATGGGCTCATTTTTGGGGAAAACAAACACATCTTTTATGGTTATGGCCATTCAAAGCTGTTTCTTGCACTCTAAATTGTCGCACATGAAGGATCAATGGCGTTCTCAGATGATGATTTAATTAAAAACTCCTCCTTTCTTCAAGCTGAGATCTGCAAAACCTCTCTGAATGGCTGATGGATGATTTGCTATTACCTTGCCTGCTTTCTTTCTAATACTTTTTTTTTCCAGAATTTTAATTGTTACCATTTGAGGATTATTGATTACCTGTAATTGCTCCTTTTCTCAGGCATCTCCCTAGTTATCTGCAGCTAAGTGATCTCTGCAAAAGACAAAAGCAGAATGCTTCAGAACCCAATGGTTTTCCTTGGCTTAATGAACACTGATGGACGCTGCAGTGGCCTGAACTTTGAAAGTGGATGAGCCTGAAAATTCCTTTTCCTTAAGAAAAAACACCAAAAGCACCAAAAACCCTTTTTATACACCAGTCACATTAAAGAGAAACTAGACCAATGAAGGTTTTACAGCACGGGACACTCCTGAGTGCAAAGAAAAATCCCCCTCTGCCTTCCAGAGCAGGCACCCACTTCACTCTGATGCCTTTCCCACAGCTCACAGGCACAGAGGGATTCAAGAGACAGCCACCACATCCAGAGGAACTGGACCAAAGAGGATTTTATTTTTTAAGCTCCTAATTGTGTCTGCTCTGGTCAGCCCATTAGACAAAGAGGTTTGCTCGTTTTACCAGAGCTCAGCTCAAAAACTGCTGAGAGCTCGGACTTGGTTCTGGATTCTGCAGGAGCTGGAGACATGCAGTTGTTTCCCACCCTTTGTCTTATTGACAATCCAAAGTCCATGGAAATATTTAAAACATGCAGCAGAATCACTCAGTGCGAAGCTCATTTTCCTCCTTAGGTCTTTTTCTGCATTTCAGGTGCATTTAAAAGCTCACATGTTTCAAAATAGAGGGTAAAAAATGCTGTTACACAGGGAGCATCAAGGGCAACAAGCATGAAGCTGCCCTTTGCTGCAGGTTTAAGGTAATGCTTTCAGTTTAGTCTGAGAATTACGATCTCAGACTACAGCAAATGATCCTGTTAGAGTTGATCTGATAATTCTGGTGTACCTTGCTATAAAGATAGCATGATTAAACAAAAAAAAAACAAAACCCACCATGCATCATTAATTTCAGAGCAATTATTTTTAGAAACTGATCATCAGCTAAGTGGGAGCTCATTACCAGATTTTGTCTAGAAATAAGTTTTCCATAGTGAGTGCCTGCTCAGAAGACTTAAATAACAAAAAGCTATGAAACATGATGGTAGAAATTTGAGAATTTTATCCTTGCATTTTATTTTCCCAGTGTGCCCTGACACTGACCTGCAGCCCAGTGGGGAAGACACCACCCCACTCAGCTCTGCCCTGGCCCCAGAACTGCAACCAGGTACCACTGTGCCATGGGAAATCCCTCTGGGATTTCATGGAAAATCTGCAGACTGCATGAGCATCCCTCTGCCCTGGTGGATCTCTGCATCCCCCACGGATCCCATGGACTGTGGGTGGATCTCTGCATCCCCATGGATCCCCATGGGCTGTGCATGGATCTCTGCATCCCCCATGGATCCCCACGGGCTGTGCATGGATCTCTGCATCCCCCATGGATCCCCATGGGCTGTGGGTGGATCTCTGCATCCCCCATGGATCCCCATGGGCTGTGGGTGGATCTCTGCATCCCCCATGGATCCCCATGGGCTGCAGGGGCACAGCTGCCTCACCATGGTCTCACCACAGCCTGCAGAGGAATCTCAGCTCTGGCACCTGGAGCAGCTCCCCCTGCTCCTTCTCCACTGACCTTGTTGTCTCCATGATGTTTCCCTCACATATTCTCACCTCCTCCTCTTCTCTGACTAGAACCCAAACCCACCATGACTTTGTTTTGATTTTCTTCTTAAATATGTTATCAGAGAGGCATTACCAACATCTCTAACTGGCCCAGGCTTGGCCAGCAGCATGTCCATCTTCAGAGCCATCAGGGATTGGCTCTGCTGGACATGGTGGAAGCTTCCAGCAGAGCTCACAGCAGCCTCCTCTGTGGTTCCCCTGCTTCCAAAAATCAGGCTGTGCAAAACCAACACACCCCTGCATCCTGCAATGGGCTTGCAGATCCAGCAAACCTTCCTGTGGCATAACCACTTGTAAAGGATATTGCTGGAAATGCAAATGAAAGTGTAGCAGGCAGCAGGGAGACATATGAAGGGAATCTTGGATATCTAATCTGGTTGGAAAAGACAGCTTGGGTATGCAGCTAATTGGGAGCCATGGGAAAAGCTTTCCCAGCTGCAGGCAGCAAGCAGCTCAGGGAGAAAGGAGCTACAGGTTTGCTGCAAGAAAAAGCTGACTGTTAAATTGAGTATAGTACTGATGGTAAATGCATTTCATCACCAAATTATATATCTATAGAAAAGTACAACAGAGAAAAAGAAAAAATGAAGTTTGTGTCAAGCTTTCTGGGCTTTTTTTTTCAATTTTCTAGGGAAAACTTTCCTCTAGTACATTGGGAGATATAGCACAGGTGGGAATGTTTTCACCTAAATAATTGCCAGTAGGCTGAAGCAATTAATTTTCTTATGTTTTTTATCAATAAAAAAGAAATTAAATACTGAGACTTATCTAGTAATAATGATGGCCAGGACAATGGTTTTGTTTTGTAACAATATGATTTTTTTCTAATACACATGAAAACAATTCTTATAGTTCTACATCCTGAAAAAGAGTTGTTTATTCTGTAGAAAAAGATAAAGATTAACCATTAAATTTCTGGGGTGACCTTCACTATTAAATCTCTGCTCTGCAGAGAGCAGCAGACACTCTGCTGGTAACTTCAGCTGCCTTTACTCTTGAGTGCTTCAGTCCCAAAAAGCAAGACTGACATCAAAACCAGGGAAAAAAGATCATGAAAGGAATGAAGAGGTTCTTCTGGGTACAGAAGTCACCTTAAAAAACTGGACCCTCCAGTCAGTGTGAGTCATGCATTTAACAACTGCAGTGGCTTAAAGAATTAAGTGGGGACAGATCCCACTTATTTTCACAATAAGGCAACATTTGGAAAGTTATAACAGAGCAAAATGTGGCAGAGAAAGAGAGGAGCAAAGAGCAGGGTTGGAAGGAAGCAGCAGAGGATTTCACAGTGGACTCCTTCTCAAAGGCTCACTGTAAATATCATCCCTGTCCAGTTGGGGGAAGTTTCTTGCAGTGCTTTGGAAAATCATCTTTTTTTTTCTTGTTGTCATCAAAATATGATTTTTTTAAATGTGATTCCAACTTAAAAGTTTGGCTTGAGCCCTGCAATTTTGGAAGGCAATCAGTTTTGGTTTTTTGCCTTCAGTCAGGCCAGTGTTGGGCTGAAAGCTAAGTGGATGGACAGTGAATAGACAGCAGAGAAGATAAAAGTCACTCCTGTGGCTGCCATTAGGGACTCAGGAAAACTTGAGATGGTCCCACAAGCAGGGACAGGGAGGGCTTTCTTTGCATTATCTTAGAGGCAGTCACAGAGTGGTTGTTGGTGTCTTCTCCCAAGTAACAAGCGACAGGACAAGAGGGAATGGCTTCAAGTTGCACCAGGGGATCTTCAGATTGGATGTTAGGAAAAAATTTCTTCACTGAAATGGTTGTTAAGCGTTGGAACAGGATGCCCAGAGAAGGGGTGGAGTCACCAGCCCTGGAGGTGTTTAAAGGTCATGAAGATGTGCCTGGGGACATGATTAGTGGTGAGCCTGGCAGTGCTGCTGGGTAGTGGCTGGACTGGAAGATCTCAGCTTTCCAACCCAAACGATTCTGTGATTGTGTGAGTGAGAAGAGTGATGCAGAGCACTCACACTGGAGAGCTGGCTGTACTAGACAGGCATCTATATCTGATGCATAAATTCAGATGATGTGAACATGAAACCTGTCCCTGGTATGATGCAGTCAGGCAAGGGCACGCCTTTGACCACCTGACTAAGCAGAGTGGAAGCACATTCACTGCTAACTGAAGTAATACATCAAGCCTTGGCTTGCTTCACCAATATCCTGGGAAAAAAATCACCTTGTGGGATGGGAGAGCAGCCACTAGGTGGGATAACAGCCTAGCAGGCAATGTGCCTGTGAGATGCACTCACCCAGCCTTGGGCCAGCATTGATCTCCCACAAATAAAACCCTGTGCTCTGTGTCAAACCTGCCTTGGCCAGGGAGCAGCTTTAGGACACCTTAACATGTCTTGAAATATTCATACATGTCCTCTGTTATTGCTCTGTTCACATTCAAGTGTTTTTTATAGCTGTACTATTGCATAGTTCCATGACTGAACTTGCCACATTTTCAAATATCCTAGCAGGGCTGCTTCAGAGATCGAGTAGAAACTGCAGCACCGTAGTAAAAGAAATGGACAAAACACTTGAAATCAAAGAATCTGGCTGAATTTGCATCAGAAGGAACTTGACCTGTAGATTTTTCTCCTATGCTTAATGGAGTAAGGAAAAAAAAGTGATAGGCCCGGTTTAATATTTACAACACGTCTTTCGTGCATCCTTAATGGCATTGTTTATAAAAAATGCATTAACTGTTCTATTTTGCTTCAGGCAGGGGGGATCCTTTACAGGATAGGCAGCTTAATTTGGATCTTAACAATGACAAGTTCCACGAATTAATGTATCTGGGAGATGAACTCCAGAGCAAAGATGTAAGAGCAGGAGCTTGGCCTTTGCACATGAATATTCTTAAGGAGAAAGGAAGAGGTTTTTTGTTCCTTACAGTTTAAAAAGTAGATCAGAAAGCTCCCCAAAAGAGCAGGAGGGAAGCCAGCTGCTAAGTAGGGTGTGTAGTGACAGGACAAAAGGGAATGGCTTCAGCTGTCAGAGGGCAGGGTCAGATTAAATATTAGGAGGGAATTCTTCCCTCTGAGTGTGGTAAGGCCCTGGCACAGGTTTCCCAGAGAAGCTGTGGCTGCCCCATCCCTGGAAGTGTTCATGGCCAGGCTGGATGGGGCTTGGAGCACCCTGGTTTAGTGAAAGGTGTCCCTGCTTAGGACAGGGGGGTTGGAACTGGATGGTCCTGAAGGTCCATTCCAACCCAAACCATTTCATGATTCTATGACATAGACAAAATAAGGCTTGATAAAAACCACTGTCTTACATGCACACACACATACACAAAGTTTTTGTATGTTTTGGGTTTTCCTTTCTCAGATTTTTATACTTGGAATTGTTGCAGTCCCCTTATTTCTCTTTGCACAAGCAGGCTTTGTACAAGAGGGCAGGGACTGGGCTGTCCCAAACCCACTTGCAGCCAAATCATCAACTACCCTCACATTTACTCCCTCCCAGGAGCTTCTATGACACTGCAAACCTTGCTTCCATTGACACATTGCCATAAAAAAAATAATCCATATAAGCAATTAGAGTCCATATAAGAAAAGGCCTTACACTGAGGCTACCACTTGACTTTGCCAGGTAACAGAAAGTGATTTCTGATGGTTAATAATCTAGTGATAAGTTGGGCATACATGTATCTAATACATAGTTATGCATCCATAGTACTTTGATAACAGTGCAAATGCTCATTTGGCAGGAGGAGGATGAAAATGCCTCTTATATGAGTTAAGGATCAAGAATCTGTAATCCTAAGGAAAATGCAGGAGTAAAATATCAATAAATCCCAGGCAAATCCCAACAAGCTGCAAAATACCAAGGTAAGCACATTTCTTCCAACCATAATCCTGTTCTGCAAAAGCAGTCCGAGGATATAGGGGCTGTTTAAGATGTCAGGGGGGTGTGAATAGATCACTGTGACAACTAAATTAAGGATGAAAAATATTTTTGGGCATTATAGCATTGATTTCCCTTCCAATGAGAGCCTCACCTGCCTCTGATCTCTAATAGTAAAGATTATGGATCAGCATGGAAAGAATATTCTGGATGTTCCAATGCACCTTTCAGTGTGCAGAAGAATGAATTTGATTTTGTAGCATTTTCGAAAGGATCTAGAATTACAAAACTGAATCAGAATTATTTTTGTGTATGGAGCGATAAAAATGAGAGATACCCTACTAAGCCTGGACTGCCAAAGTCCTTACTAGAAAAATACCATGTATTAACAATTTTCAAATACAGAGCCACAACAAGATAAGTGTAGCAGGAAAGAATCATCATAACATTTCAGAAACTGCTGCTGGCACTGGCTGCTGTAATTTCTCACTTGTAACAATCAAGCATTATAAGGGAACTTGTACTTTTGGAAAGAACCAGCTCTTCTCTCTCTGTCTGTGACAAGTCAGGCTCAGCTAAAAATAGCAACCAGCAAGGAAAAGAAAATAAATGCATCCCACCCTTTGAAAAGTGCTTTTCTGCCCACTGATTTCAGCTGAAGATGCCCACAGAGCCATTCACGCTGCCAGACACCACAAGGGGCATTCCGTGTCCCCAGACTCACAGGGGCTGGTGATGAAAAGAAATGCTGCACAGCTCAGGACAACTCAAAAGGACACAGCTCAGCCTCTCTGTGCCCCTTCTGCTCCTCCCTCCCCCTTGCACTCATTTTCTCACAAGATCAGTTTTGTAAGGGGTGTGCAGGTCAAGAGCTTGGGGTTTAGGAGCTCTAAGGGCACAGCGTGGCAGCCAGAGCCTTTGGCAGGCTGAGAAGGGAGTGCAGGTCTCACAGGAAATCTGACATAAGACCTGATGTGCTCACACATCAAAAGTGCATCTTTTATTCTTCCTCAGCTTCCTCATCTTTTTATCTTCCTCAGAGATGTCAGTCACACGGCCAAAGGACACAGGAGAGCCACAGGAACGAGAACCCTCTACAGCAACAAGGTTTCATGCTGTTTCTTTAATTTTTTGTCTGGCAAGTGAAATATATTTCACCAGAAGGTGGGAAAGGACTTGGAACAAAATTGATCTTGGCTGAGCAAACATTTGACAACGTTCTGTGGGAAACAACCATCTGTCTTGGGAGATATCAACTCCAGGAGATATTGATGGCACTAAAAATATCTGCCTTAGTCCACAGTCCCACGGCATTCAGTTTTCAAGCGTGGAAAGCTTCAATCCTTCAGCAGCAAACCTTTCTATTTATTTTTATTTTTGGAGTGTTGACTTACCAGGTGGGGAGTGAAAGGCTCTGGTTTGTTCAAGATGCAGCCACACAAGTTTCTGGTGCCTGGGATGAGTAGAAACCAGAGAGGAGCTGCAGAGAGATAATTAATATGGATTAAATGGAAAAAGGGCTTTGTGCTCTGCTTCACAAGTACAGGTCGTACACAGAGATGGATGTCTCTGTCTCAGAAGAGCTTCCTGGAGCAGTTTGGCAGGCTGGTTTCTTCTGAGAAACAGACAGGAGAGAAAAAAAGAAAAAAAAAAGTACTCTTTAAAAGAAACTTTGAAAACATACCCTGAATTCAAAACAGCTCTTCCCTCCTCACTGACAAAGAGGCTAACAGATTTATTGAAGCTGACAGAGTCCCCATTCCATGGAAAATTAAGATTTAGACCGTTTCCTTCCATGTGCCACTAAAAAATCAAGACAATATAAAGTTTCCAAGGGAAAAGGGAAGATGGGGCAGCTTAGCTTCCCCAATGGATGTTCTGCACAGAAGTTGGCACATCCATTTTTGTATCTGTGGTTTGCTGGTCTCCTGCTGCCCAGGCAGGTGCTTTTCCACGGGCCTGTGAAGTAAGTAATAGTTATTTTTACCACAGACTGGAAGTCTTACTCCAGGGCATATTCCATTTTGGAAAAGGTAGTCTCTAGGCCATCAGTGGTCTCTGTAGAGAATATCAGAGATGAGAGGATCACAGGCAAAAGCCTTGAGTTGTTCTTCCATACCTGGTCCAGTGCCTCTTGCTCACTCCACCTGTGATTTGTGCAAACTCCCCACCACAGCCACACCAACACCCACACGTCCTCACAAAGAGCTGCAGCAAGAGCAAGATCCTCTTTGCACAGGAACAACCTGCATTTTGCTTTTTAAATCTCTACCCATCATATATCCTGAGATAATTTTTAGGGTTGGTTGTTTCATTTTTTCTCATTTTCTGGTGGTTTTCTCCTTTTGGGGAGGTTTTGGTAGCTGTGTCTGAGTTGGGTTAAGGGTTGTTGCCCAGGAGAGCCAATAACAAGTGCCATGCACTGGTGCCAAGGACAAATGATCCTTCCTGCTGACACACCCTGCCTCCAGTGACTGCCCACCACGAGTCCTGGAGCCAGATCTGCTTTCTCCACCTTTAGAGTCTGCCAAAGAGGATCTCTGTTCTGTGGCCAGCATGGCAATCCCACGGGGAACCATGCAGAATGCCTTGCAGAAGGATGACTGTTCAGTGATCAGAAGAAATAATGCTAAATTCAGTCAGATGCTGCAGTGATGGAGGTAGAAAATGCAGTGACTGCTTCATTCAGATACACTCAGCTGGGTAAAGGAAAGGGGGTGCCCCAGTACAGGGGTAGAAAAGGAGAATTCCCACTTCTGGAGTAGTTTAGGGAAAAAACCCACAATAAAACCCTTCAGGAAACAGTAGCTTCATGGAATAGTGAATACTACACGTCGGGGAAAAGGGAGTCAGGGTTTGTTTCCTGGGCAACTGGGGAACCATAAAGATACTGGATCACAGTTAGGAAAGAAATGGAAACACCTGAAATAGGAAGGCAAGAAGAAGGGATTTCTTCCTGCAGATACAGCATGAGAAGGAGGAAAAAGGCTGATAGGACGCACACTTTTTAATGATTTTTTTTTTTTTTTAAGTTGGGTTTATTTGCATGACAGCTCTGAAATAGGGCAAAGTACAGAGAAGGGCAATGCTGCATAATGTGAACGAGGAAAGGGAACTGTTTGGCTTTTTCATTTAAATGCATGAAAATCTCTGTGAGGTCTGTGTGTGATGAGAGGAGGGGTATGAATTTAAAAAAAAATTATGCTGAAGTAAACGATGACTCCAGTGAGAGAACAAACTCAAGCTGAAGGCTCATAAGCACAACTCAAATTAGGAACTGTGCTAATAGTCCCAAGCTGTGTTTCAGGCTGATGCTGAGTGGAGCACTGACTCAACAAACACATCAGCAAGACAGAATTTAACACCAGAAAATCCTCTGTAATTCTTTGGAAATGAAACGTGAGGCTATGGTCACAGGGACCCACATCCCCTGCAGGGATGGGATGGGATGGATGCAATTGCTGTGGGATGCACCTGCCCATCCCCAGGGATCTCCTGACCCCACTGAGGTGGGTGTCCATGGGTGGTGAGATGCCAAACTCCCCAGAGCCACATCCTGCTGATCCTCTCTGCCTCCCCCATCCCACCCTTTTTGCCTGGTACCAGCACTGCCCTGCAAGGGAAGGACTGGCAAAGTGACTTACTGGGGAAAGAGCAGAGGAAAGGAAAATCAATAAATTCAGGCCTGGACATACCCATGTAGGGGTCAGGCAGCTCAGAGTGAAGGGACTTGGAGGTTTGGTGGTGGCAGAGGAGAGCACATGCTTGGCTTCCTGCTTAGTGGTGACACAGAGCCCTCAGTCTGTCCCCTACCACCAGGGCTGGCTGCCACCTGAGCTCTGGCTGCCTTCCTCCATCCTTCACTCTGCTGGGGCCACCTGTGTGCTAAGGCAAACTCTGAGAGTGACACACAGGGAGAAAACACTTGAGGGACACTGGACTGCTGCTCAAGACCAGAAGATACTGGTGGTGCCTTACCAACAGGAGATCTTGCTCTCTTTGTATCATCTTCCCCACATGTCCAAATACAAACAGGACCCCTTTTAGCATCTGAGGGAAGGTCATCAAAACTCAGAAAGCACAGGCTGGTCTGAAAACAAAGGAAATTAAAATAATGCAATCATAGAATGGCCTGGGTTAGAAGGGATCCTAAAGATTCTCTCATTCCAGCCCTCTGCTATGGACAAGGACACATTCCACTAAAACAGGTTGCTCAGAGCTCCATCCAACCTGGTCTTGAACTCTTCCACAAATGGGGCATTCACAACTCCTCTGGGCAACCTCTGCCAGTGCCTCACCGCCCTCACAGTGAATTTCTTCCTAATATCTCAGACAACTCTTTATTCCCAAATCTCCAAAAACCAAATCCAGATGAAGGCAATTAATGTAAAGAACTGCATATGGTCACTAATAATACTTGGATTTCAGTTGTCCTGGTCAAACCAAAGTATATTTGCCACATCATTAGATACATCCTATTTGTGCATTCTTTATCCAGTAATGATTTGTTTATACATGGCTGTGGTGCACCCTGAAACATGCAGCTTTCTAATTAACTCATAGCCACCTGGGATGGCAATTAGCACAACAGAACCTGGAGCAAATCCATAAGACTGATCATGGGCTGTACATGCTTGAGTCACTGAAAAGAGGCAGCCTAGCTGGTGTTTTAAGGAGAAAACATGCAGGGAGGCTGTCCAGGACTGACACATGTGAGAAATCAGGCTCTGGTTGTGCAGGGAGCTGCAGGCTCGAGGTCCTCAGCCTTCAGGTTGGTTCAGTGGCAGAACAAGGATTTGCCTTTCAGTATCACATCCAAGAGCTGGAACTCTTGTCTCATGGAAGGATGGCTGCCCAGTGCTGTCCCTCAAAGTTACCCTGCCAACAGGCCACAGGCTGGAGGTTTTGTAATGAAGAACTGCAGATCTGCCTGGGACCACTGAACCAAAGCAAAGGCAAGCTAAATTTGGGTGAAAGGCTTCACACTCTCTGCACATGCAGAAGAGTTGCTAAACTGATACAAAGCTTTCTGATATCCTACCTACTGGGTTTGAGGCTCCTGGGAGTTCAGTGCCTTCCCTCCTTTGCTGCCATGAAAAATTACAATGACTGGGCACTGCTCGTGCAGCTCCACACTGTGCATTTGCTTGTGATGGGTGAATTTAATTCTGCAGGAAATGCAGAGGTGGGCTGCAAAGGATGAACTGTTCCCTGTCAGCATTTAAGCTCCTTCGTGCCTGCTCAAGGGCTTTGCCTAAAATCAGTGACAATCTGCCCACTTCCATACCTAATTGTCATAAACATGTGAAAACAGACAACAGCATAGTTAGCAATTCTCCCTTCATTATGCCAGTGTGCTTCTCATAGCATAATCATGATCAACAGACACATCATTCTCTTCTCACCGTTTTCATTTTGCAAGTCTAGCTTCTTTTTCCACTAGTAAGGATTAAAAAAAAGAAAAGAAAAGAAAGAAACAACATAAACCACCACCTTTTGAAGGCTGAGTCTGTCCATGCAGCAGCTGGTGACAAACAGCCCCTGACCTGCAGAATCAGACTCTGCAGTAGCCAACACCAGCAGAAATAAAAAACACATGGTTTGAAAGAAAACTTGGTGCCCATCACAGGCAGCCCAGAGTCTGCACTTCATCAAGGGCCAATTTTCACTAGGATTAGTTAAACAGCCATCTCCTTCCTCACTGGCTTTTAACCATTTATAGTTTATAGTGGAGCCTGGGAAGCTCTGCAATAGACACTAAAGCATTTAGGAGGAGCAGCAGGAGTCACTCCACAGGAGTCAGTTAAAGCTCAGCGTGTGCCCTTCATCTGGAAATCATAAAGCATCCTTGGAAACATGTAGCTGAGCCCTAAGCTGGAAGACAGAAAACAGGAGGGCATCTTTCCTACTCCCCATGGGGAGGGCTGCCAGCTGCCAACCATGACCTGCTCATTCCAGGTGATGTAAATGCAGACGTTTTTGTTAATCTATGCTAAGTTTGATTTAAAATTTTGCTTTTGCCTGCAAAGACTTTTATTTACTCCTCTCTCTCTTCCCTGTCTTTGAAGGTTGCCTGCCCTTGGGAGTCTCTTCCTCCTTTCTCTATCCAGAAACATTTGCATTCTTCCTCAAAATGTTGCTGATAGAGTCTCCTATCCCATCATCCCCAGCTTGCCAGTCATTACATGCTTTCTGAGAAATAAAGAAAATTCAAGATGTTAATAAAACTTGTGATCCAGAGACAATATTTGCTTTGGATATTGTACAGAGAATTTAAGAAGCTGGGATCTCCCAGTTTTAGGAACTAAAGAGCTGTTTTACATAGTACACTGCCTTTTTTTGGTAGAAATGATCAGAAAATGCTGAAGTCTGGAGTATTTATTCCAGGACTAGTGAGTACCAGCAGCTGTGTGTGAGGTTTTGAAAAGGACAAAGGATATCTGTAATTTGTGTCCAGTTTATTTTGTGAAGCAGCTTTGGATTCAGGAATGAGCCCAGATAAGTTTGTGCACTATGCCATTTTACAGGACAGCAAAGCCAGTGGCTGACTGACACCTCTGGGGGCTGGAGCACTGACTCCTGTGCCAGACAGCAGTGATGCTGCTGGGGGTGAGAATAGCCAGGCTCCCAGGGCTTCCAGGGCTTCCCATTGCCAGCCATTGGAGGCCTGGCCACCTCTCCAGGAGAGCAAAAGCAAATACCCAACAGTGGTTTAATATCAATTATCAAAACTCCTCTGTCTTCTGGCAAATTGAGTAGATTTTCAGGACAATTTAACTATTTGTGCCTCCATCTGGTCTGTTTGATGCTGTTAAATTCCCACTCCAAATGAGTCTGTTTTGGAGCAGCAGCACTGGTAATAGGTACACAGATCCTCTAATGAGATCACCACAGTTAGCAATGCAGATGAAACTCCTGAGACCTGAGCCAGCACAAGGATTGCACACCAGAACTGGATTTCCAGGCTCTCTCAAAGCTGAAGTCCTTCTTGCACAAGGACCAGCATTCCCAGAATAGAGTCCTGTTTGCCACCTCTCAGCCAGAAAAATCTCACTTTGGACAGCCTGTGAATGAGCATGAATCCAAGCCCAAAGCTTTGAGTTTTCAGAGATGACTCCTCTGCTCATCCCCTCCCTGGCCAGGGGTGCTCCTGTGCTCAAGGGACAGTTCCCAACTCAAGGCTGGAATCCAGCCAGCTGCCACTCCCCTTCCTGCCATCTAGCAATGAGCACACCTGCCCTCTGCTCTCAGGAAAGTCCAGCTCTGCTTCTCTCTCCCACCAAAAATCCCAGTATGATCAGCAATTCCTCCAGCTCAGTCTGAGGAAGGTGAGCATCACCCACCCACACTTCACAAATATTTCTGCCTGCCACTCCAAGAACTCCGTGTGTTTCTTCCACCTTGCCTTTTCTCACTGGAATTCAGAAGAATGCATCTTGCTTAAAAAACTCAAACCAATCTCATACAGAGAAACCTGACCAAAATTGGCCATGCCACTGCACTTGCCTTTTCCCCAGAGGGGAGGATGCAAAAACAAAACAAAACATGGCAGATGTTTGTCATGGTGTTTAATGTGCTGCTGGAAGGGGTTCAGATCCTGTTGTGGTGAGAGCTCAGAAAGCTACAGTGCAGAAGCCAAGCACTTCAAGATGAGCTTTGTGTCTTGAAATACTTCCAGATGATGCGTCACAGAACTAATTTAGGCAAGAATAGATTTCCCTAAGCAAGACAATGATAGAATATTACACTTTGTAATTATGCTGAAATCGCACTACCTGAAAAGGCAATTCCTCCCCTCAAACAGAGTACCACAATAATTTGATTTTTTTCATCAAAGTCTGGAAAAGATGAAGAAGATGAAAAGACACAGGCTGTCCAGCACATACAGATCTTTGGAAATTACAAGTGGTCTTCATCTTTTCCAATTATTTTGAGTTAATACCTACCTACCTACCTCAGCTTGTTTCTAAATTGCAGTGACACACATGGTTAAATTCTCAGCTGTACTAAAAATGCTCTGAGTGAATGAAAATGAAAAAAAAACCTAGCTCGCAGTTTGTACATGTTGTATTGTATCATCATTTGACTTTAGGATGTTGGAATTTGTTTTATCAGAATTTGACACTATCTACTTGACTCAAACACACAAAAAATGTAATAAAACCACCAAAAATGTCATGCCTGTGAGCTTCAAAGCAGCACAAAGCTTTACTATTTTAACACCTTTTTTAATCTTAAAGGAACTGCTTACCCATTGATTCAGCCTGTTCACCCAGGATCATTCTGCCACTCAGAGTTTTTATGCATTTCTCTCTATGCAGTAGTTGAAAACAAAAATAGATATAACACAAAATTTCATGGCCTCTGGTTAAGGCACAGCTCATTAAAAATGCAGCATGCTAATGAGAAAGCTGTAGCCTGCTGGCCAGAACAGGTCTGCAAAGGTGTGGGGCAGCTCAATGAGGGAAAAATTCTCTCCTAAGGAAAGCAGGGACAGAAACTGCTTCATACTTCTGGTTTCAAGGTTTTGATTCAAGCAGAGTGTCACAACTGATGTACATCCCACTGCTTCTCCCAGTTGGAGCTGTTATGTCTCCAGGGAGGGAAATCCCACCCTGAGAGATGGGGAGTGGTTACCTGGTGCCTTTTGACCCATTAGAGAAAACACAACACAACAAACTCCTTGGCAAACGTGTGATGGGAATATCCTGGAATGGTGCCTGGGTCAGCAGGGTGATGACCAGAGTGGGCACCCTAACAATTCCCTGCAATAATGACATGAGCTGTGGGAAGATTTTCCCAGAGGAGAGGGCCTACATCACCCTGAAATCCCATTCCTGTTGTAGCAACATTCCCCACAGCAAAGTGCAATTCCAGAATAGAAACCATTCCGTGCCAAAGCAACAAAACTCAACATGTTGTGAAACAAGTCACCAAAGCCCAGGAGGTTACTTAGATACAATAAGATTTTTTAAAATTTGCTCATTGTGTACCTTCTCTTACTGATGCCTTTAGTTTTTGAATGTTCCATCTTTTTTCTGGGAGAAGGGAGGCAGAGAAACTTGCCCTTTCTTTCTTTTTCTTTCATGGAAGGAAATGTGCCTTCTCTCTAGGTTGCATAAGATATTGCATAAGATATTTTGGAAATTGTATAAAATGTTTTGGAAATCATCAGGCAGATCTACAGTAGCATTCAGGTTCCTTCTTCATGTTGAATTTGGGATTACAGGGATCAGGTATAATTTCATTTCAAAAATTAAAGGGAGTAAAGATAAGCAGTCAAAATTAGCATGCAAAGTAGAAGCTGTATTTTTTTTTCTGTGCAAATATTAATTTTACAGAAAAGAAGTAAAAGCAGTAGTCTTAATAAAACAGTTTTTCCTTTTAACCAAAGACTATTAAAACAAAAAGCTCTATGAAAAAAAATCCTAACCAAATATATCTGACAAAATACACAAGTCTTTCTTCTTTCCTTGCTTCTCCCCCTTCCTCCACCCCATTTTTTTCTCCTTTAAGGGAATTGTTTTATTTTCTATTCTTTTGTTGTCACATCTGGGAGGCCATTTGTGTTGTTTCCTTCAATAAATTTCAGGCAACCTGGCAGCAGATGTATTGCAAAGCAAATTAAGATCCAGGCAGGCAACGTGAAAGGCTAAAACAAGTTACTGCAAATCTGGTAAAATTTGGGACAGAGGCAGGAGTCAGAGCTGGTGCTTGGGAGCTCTGTGGCTGCAGGGTCAGGTCTTTGCTGGTCTCCTACTTGACCTGGGGGCAGGTTCATCATCCCCTGTGTCAGCAGGAGCTCTGCCCACCCACCCAGGGTCTCTGAGCTCTGTTTGGAGCAAGAAGCAGCACATATCCCTGAGCCCACTCAGAGGAGCAGCTCCTTCAAGTGAGAGTTGTTAAAAGAAGCACTTGTGTATCTGTTCTCTCCTTCTGACTCCAAATATAGTTCAGGAGTACACACGGAGGACAGGATATCTGCAGGTGGGTGGAAGTGTCTGCATCAGCTTCTCGGTCAGCAATGCCCAAAGGCAGCTGACAGCTCAGCAGGCTGGAGAGGATTAACACATCCAGGGCAAAATATAGCAAAACAGCTTTTTTTTTTCCTCTCCTGTCCATGCTGCCTTCCTAAGTACCAGGAGAGTGGGAACACGTTGAAGAGACTGTATTGTACCAAGTGTCACATGGCATCATTAAATTGCAGATGTGCCAGCAGATAATTTAGATAAAGACCAAGAGGCACACAGGAGTTATCAGCCATGACTCCAAGGATGACAGGTTGTTACCACAATCTCCTAAGAGAACTCTGCGTCCGTGAACTCCAAACACCCTTTTTATTTTTTGCCCTCCCACTCAGCAACCTTCAGAAACTGGAGTTTAAGTCTCTTTTAAGTTGATGTGCTACAAAAGAAAGCCTCAGGGGGAAGATATTGGCTTCAGCTATTTGATCCATGTTTTTACATTGCTATTCTATGCCAATTCTGAGAAAAATAAATCCCTTTATCCTCCAATTCCCTACCCAATCACAACTAGACCATTTTACCCAAATAGCCAAGCCACGTTGCTTAACACCCACACTGATTTCAGCCCCCTAGGAGTCAGATCTGAGAGATTTTCCTTTGAAGGCCTAGTCAGAAAGGAGAGTAATTTGTAGTTTGGCTGTTGCTGCTCTTATGAATCTCTGTCTTAGTCACAAATTGTTACTCTTCCCATAAGGAAAAAGAGTGGCACAGCAGCGTGAGCCCAGACAAGCATCCAGGAGCCTTCAGGTTTGGAGCAACCTCCCTTGGAGGAAAAATGGATCCCCTCTCACCTTTGGTTGTTTTTGGCAGCCTTAGCAATGTCTTTGTCAAACACCAGACTAAAAATATCTTTCAGCACCTGTAAATGTATTCTTCTATTTCTCAAGGTTTCTTTTTTTTTTCTTTTCCCTAAAGTGCATGCAAAGACATAGGAAAGCAAAACCAACAGATGAAAAAAGAGCATTACTGAAGATGATTACACAGGAATCTTGGTTAATGAGCTTGCAGCATACCTTACTTCCTTGGCTTAGCATCTCATTACTACATCAGATTTACTACATTGCTTTAAAACACCAGTAATTGCCAAAATTCACGTGAGCATCTCCTGTGCCCAGGCAGCTGAGTCACCACTGGGGCTGCTGTGGCAAACAAGCTGTTCTATCAGGCAGGAAAGGAAAGTGCTGTATGAACACTGAGTAATTCCTCAGAGGACTACCAGTGCTAGAGCAAGGTGACAACCTGAAGTAGCTTTACCCAGTGAAATGCAGCCAACCCCCCTTTCTACAGTTAATGGAGATCTGTGACTGCAGCAATTCAAATTTAGTACTTCTTCCAGGAGCTACTCTCACAGGTTAAAATGCAAGTTGTACTTTTACTCACACTGGAGTGCAGGTCAAGAGAGGGGATTCTGCCCCTCTGCCCCACTCAAGTGTGACCCCAGCTGCAGTGCTGGGTCCAGATCTGGTGTCCCCAGCACAGGAAGGACATGGAGCTGTTGGAGTGAGACGAGAGGAAGCCACCAGGATGATCAGAGGGATGGAGCAGCTCTGCTATGGGGAAAGGCTGAGAGATTTGGGGTTGTTCAGCCTGGAGAAGAGAAGGCTCAGGGGTGCCCTGATTGTGACCTTCCAGTACCTGAAGGGAGCCTACAAGGAAGATGGAGAGAGACTGTTCACTAGAGCATGGAGTGACAGGACAAGGGGGAATGGACCCAAACTGACAGGGAATAGGTTTATATTGGACATTGGGAATGAGTTCTTCCCCTATGAGAGTAGTTAGGCATTGCCACAGGTTGCCCAGAGAAGCTGTGGATGCCCCTGGGTCCCTGGAAGTGTTCAAGGCCAGGTTGGATGGGGCTCTGAGCAACCTGGGATAGGGGAAGGTGTCCCTGCCCACCTTTGGGAGATTGGAACCAGATGAGCTTTAATGTCCTTTCCAAGCCAATCCATTCTATGATTCTATGAAATACAAACCCACTGGAATGACTTCAGTGACATTATCCTGACTGCCTTAACCTGGACTGTAATCATTCTGTTCACACCACCACAGCTGCATCTCACACTGCCTCACCAGAGCTTACCACACCCACACATGTACCTTACACTTCTTAAAAGGTCTTTGACCAAATTACCTTTTTACCCCACTGCAATAAAGCCACTCCAGAATTTTCAAGACACTCAACCTTCCAGCCAACCTCTTAGATGCCCTTTCTGAAATTTATATTGGAATAGGTGACTCCTAACAGCATGGCATGTATGACAACATTGGGCAGAACCAGTTTTCTGCTCATTATTTGGGAGGGTTTTTCTTCATCACACCTTTTCTCACCTGAGTAACTGTATGCCATGCAAATGCTGTGCCTGTGGGTTCACAGGGCAGAATAAAGTCAGTGTGCTACACTTCACAGGCAAAATAACTAAATGGTGGCTGGTGAAAAGCTCATCTAAGAGACTATTTCTGACAGGCCCCTGAGGGCTGCATATGCTGCTCAGTATCTCTGCCCATGATTTAGGGAGGAAAAAGAACAGATCCAAGGAACCACTAGTGATGTGTCACACATGATATATGACACACACATATGCAGTGACACAGGAATTAGTAGGACAATAAGTAACAGCAATGCCCAGCCAAGTAAAAACAGAGAAAGGCAGCTGCTGGTGGAGACACCTTTGAAGTTGCTCCATTGAATTAATGGGTAAAGGGAGCTACTGAGGATTTCCAGCCAGGTGGATGAGAAGAGACCCTGCTGCTCCTCCTTATTTAACTGCTGTGCTGTGCTTAACTCCTGCCCCACAGCCTGGAGGCACCAAAACCAAGGCAGAACTTCAGAGCAGCCAGCAGGCAAAGGAGATCAAGTGAGGAGACTGGTGGGTGGTAGATAAAAGAGGAGAAATCCCAGGAAGAGAGGAGAGACTTTTCATAGCTCCATCAGAAGGTCAGAAGAATGTCTAAGGACACCAAAGCAAATGGTGTTACCAGATTAGGGTTTTTTAAAATGTGTATTCATAAACAAAACAAAGCAGAATTTTTCCCATCATCAAATTAAAAGTATGATTACTTTAAAATTTTTCTATTGCTGAGAAAATGTTTGCAATTAATTTCATTGTCCCATTCCTGGCTGTCAGAAGTTCCTTCTGATGGCTGTGCCTGTTTAAAGGCTGCATCCAAACATTACAATACAGAGTTTATTCCATGGAATCTTCCATAAAAACCTCCCAGTCTGCTGTGGACTATTGGACATGCTAAAACAAACTCTCAACCTTCATTAATTGACAGGCTCATCCTCACTATAGTTACATGAAAAGTTAATTTTTGTCTTCCTAGGGGCTGTCATTTCTCACTGCAGAATAAATGATGCCTCAGCTTCTTAAAAACCCAGGTGTGTTTCTGATACCGTTCCCATAAACTTTAACCATTAACATTGGAAAGAATTTAATAAACCAAAGTTTCACAGTCTTGTTACCTCATTACAGTTGTTCCTCAGCACCACAGAGCTGTAAGGCATTTCTCATCACTACATAATTTTCAGGCTACTTCTCCCAATTTCATAGATGACAAAGCAGAAAGCTGCATAGCTCATGTAAATCACTGTACACCTAATGTCCCACCAAAAGTCTGCTGCTGAATCACAAATCAAGCACCAGCCCTGCCAAGCCTCACTCTCTCCCATCCTAATGTGTAGTGGAAAACACAGAATCACAGAATCATTGGGTTTGGGAGGGACCTCTGGAGATCATCCAGTCCAACCTCCTGCCAAGTCAGGATCACCTGGAGCAGGTTACACAGGAGCACATCCAGGTGGGTTTGGGATGTCTCCAGAGAGGGAGACTCCATGACCTTTCTTGGCAGCTTTTCCAGTGCTCTGCCACCCTCAACATAAATAAGCTCTCCCTCATGCTGAGTGAAACTTCTTGTGGCTTAGTTCATGGCCATAAACTAACAGTAACATGAAGGTAATGTCCATCTGACTGATCACAGACATTCATCCTCCTTCCCTTTTCTGAGCACACCAAACAGCCACAAATCAAAGGTCCTTTTATGACCCATTTCTGGGGTCAGGAATGCAAAGTTCAGACCTTTCATGGTTCAGAGAGAGAGATGTACAAGCCAGCATGTACACATATCCAGAGAGGATTTGCAACGATGCACAGACTCCCAGAACCAGACTTTAACCTCAGTATCTGCTAGCTACAACTTCCAGTTGTGTTCATCCTAATCCTTGTGATGTTTGTTCAGGGAAACAGAAGCTGTTTTGTGGAAGACAAAGCACAGCTGAAAACCTCCAGGATGCCCTTTCCAGTGCTTTCACAGCTGGCAAGAGGTGGGCAGAGCATCAGAGTTGTGGAAACTAGGATGGGGTGGCTTAGAGATGTCACCTGTGTGGCACAAGAAGGGGCTGAGCCTGCACTCCCAACGTGGCCTTGGGCTCCTCTCCTTGCCCCAGCTATTCCAGGGAGCACCATTCTCTGCCCTGCACATCACAAGGCCCCTTCTGCCCTTACCAAATGTCAACACCAACCAAATTCAGTCTGGCCAAATTAAAATGTCTTCGTTTTCTCCTTGTCCAAGCACACTTTGAGCTTTTCACCCCATTTTCCATGTACTCTCCTCTCCAGCTCTTCCAACTTTACAGCTACAAGACCTAAACTTCCCAAACATTTCCTTGCATCTCTTTCCACAGGTCTTAAATGCTAATGTATTGTGTAACTCTGCCGTGTGCCCAGGGACCCTTTACATTATTTAAAGGCTGTCAGTCAGGTGTGAACCTTTCCATTGATTTACCATTCACTTCTCATCCTCTCCTGGATGCATTAGGCAGCTGCAGCCTGCCACTGGTGCTGAAGAATAACAATTCCATTTGTTTGAACCTGACTTAGAGCCACTCGCTTTTGCAGCCCATATAATTCTCCTTACTGCGGTTTGTGTGACATTAATGACAAAATAAATAATTCAGCACCGTTTTCACCCAAATGTAGCCCTGTCAGAGACTAATATACAATCTTTGCTAGCTTATTTAACAAAATAAGCCCCTGAATGATGCTTTTAAAGGCTGAAACTCTCATTTTAATGGAATTTGGTTGCAAAACTCTCCCGAGACCCAGCAGTAACTAACAGGCACAATCTGCCCTCTCTTGTTCCTGCCAGCCCACCTTCTCATTTGGCCCTGGTATTTATGCTCTGCACCCACCCAGCAGGTCTGTGTCTTCTTACCCTGCACATCTTAGGCTGGCTTTTTATGGAGCTGCACATTACTTGAAGGGGCCATAAACTGAAGCTGAGCAGCACCAGGGGTGTCTGCACAGGGTAATTAGGAGGAAAGAGAACACTTAGCTCCCTAATGAGACCTGACAGTGAGGCTGCAGGAGTGAAACCACTCCTGTTCTTGCTCTCAGGGTGGTGGGTTTAGTTTAGCCACTCCAAGCATTTCAAAAGGGCTGCTTGGCTACAGGAGTTCTAAACAGGATCACTATTGAAAACAAACAAAAAAACAAAATAAACCAAAAAACCCCCAACAAAACACTAATTTTTTGGACATTCATAACAAAGTTTCCAGCCCCTTCACTGAGGCCAGGATATGCCTCTCAATACCCACTCCCTCAGCCCCTCTACAGCATGCTTTTTTTCCATTCCTCATGCACTCATTCCTACCTGTCCTGTGTTCATTAATGCTGTCCCTGAGCTGCTGTGCTAAAACTGGTGACAATAACTGTAGAATTTATGCATAAAGGAACACTCCTACCAAGAAAAATCTTGCATCTTTCTCTTAAAGCAGTGCTGCTTTCCCTTAGAAGTGTATTGGTTCCAAAATTATCTCAGGGCTGACTTGGGAGTAAGACCCTCATTTCCTCATGACTTTATGTTCACCTCCTTTTCTTCTTTTGCCAGAAAAACCACTTAGTTTGTCTGTAAGCAACACATTCAGAGACAGCACATACATCATTCCAAATTATTCTCCCCTGGAGCAAGGTCAATTTGATATTCAGATTGGCTTTTCATTCATCCTGGGGCTGCAAAGTGATTTGGTTTTCTTTCAGCTTCAATTTACCTAAACTATGGGTATCTGATTTTTGATTTTGCAGACTAGACTGCTATCCAGGGTGTTTTTTTCCTCATGTCCACAGAGTCTGTTTTTTGTGTTATGCAACATAGTGTGCATCAGCTAGTTGAGGAAATAAAGCCTAATGAATTCTCATGGAGAGAGGAATCACTAAAGTTTGTGATTTCAAAATAATGAATTTCTCATTTCCTTCAAAATAGGATAGTAATGAATAGATGATACATTTCAAAGTATATTCTAAGGAAAATGGCTAATGGTTTCCTTGATAATGGAAATTATGCTCCAGGAGAGGGATGCATGTGGCCCCAAAAGCAACTGTGATTGTGAAGGAGTGAGAGACAAGCAATGCATCCTTTTGGGTTTTTTCCCCCAGCTGTAACACACTGACCACAAAGTTTCTGACAAGCCAGGTCCCTTGGCAGCCCACACCTCCCTTGGGAATCCCTTCACAGCCCCACTCCACCATGCTTTAGCCCCTTCCCTGTTCTCCCTGCATGGATCCTAACCCTAGAAATAACCATAACTCAGCCATAACCATAGAGCAACTCCTGTATCATCTTGCAAAGAGGTGTGTCCAAAAACCACTGGCTCCTTAACAGAAATATCCTGGTTTAAAGTCCTGATTGGCTAAACAGGGGTGTCAGTTCAGAGGCTTTTGAGTTATTAAGCCTGAAGCTAGAGTTTAACACAAAGGCTTAATCCTGAATGACATTGAGGTTACCTGCTCAGCAGTGATTTTATTCACATCAGCACAACCAGGAATGAGCAGACTGAGGGGCCCAGAAAATTTCCTTAAAATCAAGGAAACCGACATAGCCAGGATATCAGCACTGGTCTCATAATGGATCTGGTATGGAAACAAAAATCAAAGTGGCCTTTTTATATAAATGATCCAAGGAGAACAGTGCATCCAGCAGGGAACACCTGATGGCACAGTGGAGCTCTTGCAAAGGGTTCTATTCCTGCCTATGCACACAGTTTGCAGCCTGATTTGCTCAGTACCAGCTTTAGTTCAGCTGTTCATTTAGTCTGAATTGCAATACTGACAGAAGCAAACGTGGGACTGACACAAATACAAATGAATTACTCAGATCTGGAGTTATGACAATGACACCAGGAAATGAACTCTCAGGAGCTTTAAAAGAGGAGAAAGAGAAATCTAAAAAAAACCAACCAAACAAAAAGAAATCACTGTTGCCTTTTATTTGAGTTCCTGATATTTTCAGCTTCTAAAAACATTACCTCAGTTAACTCTCTGCACTAAACTTTTTTAATGGTAGGAGTAAAGTTCTTTCTTTTTTTTTTTTTTTTTTCCAGACATAAAAGCATTTGTCCTGACATTTTAGCCCAGCAAACACTGGCCAGTGCCTGATCTTGTTCAGCACACTCTGTGGGTGCTGCTGACTTCCCTCACACCTTGGTCCCCCCAGAAAAGGCCAGGACAGAGGAAGGGAGAGGTGGAGCTCAGTGCAGGTGCTGGCTCCTCACAGCACTGACTCCTGTTTGACTATTTTGCTCCTCTAAAACAATCACTTTGGGGTTTTGAAGGCTGAAATCTGCTGTGACTTAAGAAAGAGCAACCTGCACAGCCAGCCCTGCTCTAAATGCTGCCAGAATATTTATAGCCACACTGTCTGCCCAGGGAGCTGCAGACTAATTTAGGCCCCTTTTTCCTGCTTACTTTCCTCAAACACATGAGAGTTTTCTGTCATTAATCTTCAGACTCTCATACTTCCAGCATCCTGGACTTGTGTTTCTCTTTATAGGCACGAGCTGTCCTCATCCTGCATGGAGCAGCTGACCTGGCCACCTTTCCTGACAACACTCACAGCTCCACAGGATGGCCCATGACAAGGAATAAATCATTCCCAGGTGTCTGTGCACACACTTGAACAAGGTTCATAGGAGTGGTTTCACACAAGTGGCTGCCCAGCCCCAGCTGTACCCTCCCATCTTGATTTCAGAGTGATTTCCAGAATTATTCCTACTCTTTCAGTCATTTCCACCAGCCCAGAGGTTGGTCCTGCTCTGCACAAGTGATTGTGCTGCTCTTTTCATCCTCCCTAAGGTCAGCCAGTGCAGTTCTGTGCCCTGGCACAGATATTAAATGCAAAGGGATTTTAGGAAATTTACTGGCAGCTGTGATGCTATGGTAAAGGATATTTCAGCAAAATCAGCACCAGATTTGAAGCAACATTAAAGTCCTGAGAGGAGCAGGCACACTAAACAGAGGTAAGTGGAATGCTGCAGGATGGCATTTTGTTCATAAAAACCCCCAAAAACAAGAGTTTACTGACTGAAACTGCTGACCCTCACTGGCACTGGAATAGGAAAAAAATTATCAAAATATTTTCATTTTGTATTTCAAATTATAACTCAAGCCTAAGTAAAGGTATTAAAAAAACCCCCAGGTATTGAAAAACCCTCAACACTACCAACAAAAATCAAGGACTTTTAGTTTTGCTAGCTAACAAATAATTCAATTACTCACCCAGCACTAATATGAGGGCAAGGAACCAGAGCATTCCCTGCCATCGGTGCAGGGGAGATTTAGGTGGGTAATTCCATTAGCACTCTGGAAGTCCCTTCACATAAATCTTTGTGGCATTAATGAGGAAATGAGGCATCAATAATAAAAGAAATTCGGTTCCTTAGCTCCACTCGAGGATCTCAAGCAGGGACATCTCAGGTTTCCCACCTCTGCCAGGCTTGGGCATCCCTAAATCCCTTGGGCATCCCCAAATCTTCGCACAGGCTCAGGGCTTGGGCTGCACTGCAGTGGTTTACAGGTCTCACAGTGGCCCTGGGAGAAAGGAAACGTAGGAAAGTAACATTTTGCACATTTCCTTGCAAGCAACAGGAAACACAAGTGCCATTTCCTGAGCATTCACAAATTCGGACGCTCTTACAAGCCGCGCACGAAATGACGCAGTGGAAAGGAGGAGAAGGAGTTAAGAGCTCAGGAGGGAGCAGATCTGCTCCGGGCAGCTCCTGCCTCCCCAGCATCCTCCCCCAGGGATGGTGTGGAGTGTCACAGCCATTGTTTCACCTCCTGGTCGGCGCTTCCCAGAGAGGCATCCCGCGGGATGCTCGGGATGCTCGCACACACAAGCCCAGCCCCGGCAGGATCAAAGCGCTCCCAGCCCCTGCCCCTCTTCCTGCACGCTCTCCCTCTGCACAAGGAGGAGAAAAGGAACAGGTTCTGCTTTTAAGTTAGGTAAGTAGCACGGCTGCTGGGGAAAAAAAAGAAAAAAAAAAAAGCAAGCTGGATGCTGTTCCTGTGGTGAGCAGGAACAGCATCCAAATCCTTTTCTTCCCAGGAAAGCTCAGTTTCTTGGCCTGCTGGACCTAGAGACTGATAGGTCCTGCCAGATTAAATACTTCATGTTTCCCAGCATCTGCTGCTACATAATCGCACCAAGCCTGTTTACAAAAGTCACAAATTATTCCAAATATGATTTTAAAAAAGGTGACCTCTCTCCAGTGCCTGAAAGGGTGAATAAAATAGCCACTACCTGAGTGGCAGGCACATATTTTCCTATTTTTCACCTATTTTCCACCTCCCATGAGAAGAGAGGAGCTCAGCAGACTGCAGCTGAAGGAAAGGACAGCAGACAGCCAGGGCTAATGGGAGGGGACCACAGAACTCTGCACACATCCTCTTCTTCAATACCTGGAAGGATTTTTTTTTTTCCTAATTGTGAAGGGAAAGGAATGTTGTGGTGGCCAGATGAGGTCTTGGTTCTACAATGCACTCTTTCTTTTTTCCAAAGGTACTGGGGGAGAAAACAGACCAAAATAGCAAGTTTAGTTCTTGATATCTCTTCCTTCTGACCTACCAGTGCTCCTCATTTATGACTTTCACAATTTCAAATGAACTTCTGGTTGTGCTTCGAGCATTCAGGAGCACATAAAGGGAAGATACACCTGGATACATGGATCACAGGTCCAGCACTGCTCTGCTGGGCTGCTCATTCTAAACTTTGATCCTCTTCTCAGATGCAAAAGAAGTTAACAAAGGAAAATCTCTCTCTCCTCCCAACCAAATCCTCAGCTCTTTCCTGCTGGTTGGATGTGAGTCCACATCTCATCCTAGCAGGCACAACTCCCCCCATGTTGTGCTACCATCACTGCACTAAGCCAAGCAACTGGGAGAAGAGCTGGCATAATGCACTCCTTTTGCACTCAGCTGAGTTTGGAGGGTGCAGACATATTATGAGTGTTTATTTCTGCCTTCCCAGTGCAGAAATTCTTCGTACTGCTTGGGAATAAAAGCTTTGCAATAAGCTCAACCTTTGCAAGAGGCCCAGAAGATGCAACTGAAGCTTTTGTGGTCCATCCTTCCACCTCCTAGCCAGGCCTTTACAGACATGGATTGACACAAGCCCAGCAGCAATTGCAGGGCCTTGCCTTCACCCAGGAGATGAGCAAGTGCTGTGGCTGCAGCTCTCCTGGCCCCAGCTTGGCTGAAGGCTTGGCTGGATCTGCTCTGAGCAGGGCTGTGCCTCTCACCCAGCATCCAGAGCTCTGGTGGAGCAGGATTTGGAGCAGCTCACACCACCCCAGAGCCTCTCCCAACACATTTATCCCTTGAGGCTTTATAAACCATTTTTGCAACTGTGTTGGCAGCTCGAGAATTTAATTGCGTGTCTCTTGATATTGGGTGGTGTTTTTAATGAAACCTGCAGCTCCTGGGGAATGGAGGAATCCCAGGGTTCATACAGAACCAATTAAGTCTTCTAATTGCAGCTGCAACCTGAGAACACCCAGCAAGAAAATCCTCAAGGATGGGAATCTGAAGGTAAATAAAAAGACCTTCTTCCTTCCCTGTGTAATTTTTGTGTAAGAAAGCGCTCTCAGGGTTTTCAAACTAATGACATGGGAGGCCTGAGTCACACGTACAAAGCTTCAGCTTAGAAATACTAATATTAATATAGAACAGGCTGGCAGGGAGAGAAGATAACAATGGTTTTAAGCATTAATAATGGCTTATTTTTCTACTAATAATAAGATTAAGGCTCTTGGAAGCAGGTAAAACACATACCTTGTCAGCAGCCATTGGAAATAGGGTGACACAAGGCAGTTTAACAGCCAGGCAGAATTACCAGTTGCATCCCTTTGACACTGAAATATCACCAGGGTGTGAGTTCAGTAGGATTCAGGGATTACAAGGCAGCTCTGGAGTATCTGGAATAGGAGAAAAACACACTTGAAGTTTAAATGACAACTGGAACACTGTGACTTATGTCAAGTTTAGCTGTGGAAATTAATATCCTACCCTTTCCTAAATCTTGGAGCCTAGGAGTCAGTAAGGAATAAAACCTGCAGTATTTATGATTTAATGGGAAAGGGTTTGTCTGTTTTCACAAATCCAGCTGGCTTGCCAAGGAAGGGAATAAGGATGGCCAGAGTCCCCTATTCTAACTGTAAGTGATGATTCCTATCCCCCATTGTTTTCTGGTTATTAAATTCAAGTTGAAAAGGCAGTTTTCCTTATGTTTACACACCCACACAGTTAATTGGAAGTAAAAAGATGTCTGTTTATGGCCAGAAGTGCTACCCTTGTTTGGGAGAAGCAGGTTATTGTGCAAAATTCGTGTAATTGGTTTCTATAGCCCAAAGCACATCAGGAATAATTTCTTATAGCAGAGGAGCAGATTTATGCTGAAGTGTCCCTTGAAATTTCTCATTCAAAGGCTGATGGCTCTAATGACTGCCTTCAAATTGCTATCAGTAAAAGTCTATGCAAAAATGAAATTCAGCATGCAATTTGGCAAACAGCTGTATGCTCCCAGCCTTCAGCCCCTAATCTAATCTGGGCTCCAATTTCTCTTTGTGTGGATTTGCAAAGCACACAGGCTTGATCTTAATAATGCCATTAGCACAAGGAGCTTTGCTCAGAAGGAGATCCAGGGTGCAGGCAGCTGGCACTGGGCCAGCCCCATCCCTCACCAGTGTCATTCAGGCATAAAGGGATACTTGGAATTTCCCTCTTCCCAGCAGGTCCCTGGCTAACCCCAGCACACAAAGCTCAGTCCCAGCTCAGCCTGGATGGGTGTGCTGAGCCAGAATGGGGAGCTGATCCCAAAGCCTGGGAGAGCCTCCCTCTCCCCAAGCAGTCAGCTTTTCATGGAGCACTCCCTGCTGACCCAGAGCTGCCTGGATGGTGGTGCAGAAGTCAGAGAATTCCCTGCTCTTCCATTGCCCCTTCCCTCCCTGCTGACCCAGAGCTACCTGGATGGTGGTGCAGAAATCAGAGAATTCCCTGCTCTTCCATTGCCCCTTCCCTCCCTGCTGACCCAGAGCTGCCTGGATGGTGGTGCAGAAGTCAGAGAATTCCCTGCTCTTCCACTGCCCCTTCCCTCCCTGCTGACCCAGAGCCACCTGGATGGTGGTGCAGAAGTCAGAGAATTCCCTGCTCTTCCATTGCCCCTTCCCTCCTTTCTGACCCAGAGCTGCCTGGATGGTGGTGCAGAAATCAGAGAATTCCCTGCTCTTCCACTGCCCCTTCCCTTGGGGATGAGCTGCCTCTGATCAAATGGAATCAAATGTCTGTGTTTACGAGACGTTTTGACCGACAAATCATTTTCCCTGTCAGACTGAGATACGACAATGATGATAACTCAAATTTCTCCAGTCAAATGGCTTTGGAAAGCTTTCCTGCCATTACAGTCCGTGAATGTCAGTGGGTTTAGCTAAGTGCAGGCAAAGACTGATGGCAGCACTTTCTGCATCTCCTTTTCCCACCAGAGAGCTCTCTGTAATGCTGTCTGGCAGGTCTGCCCCAAGAAGGGAGGAAGGAAGACACTGAACATTATTCTTACGATTTGCACTTTATTAAATTTATCTTTGCTTTGCCCATTAAAAACAGGTTGCAGAAGATATCCCTATGAGTTAAGCACTGAATTAATTTCCTTCTGAAAAGACAGCTCTCCCTGGAATACTGAGGTGTCTAAACAACTGAAATATACTTCCAGAGTAAGCAATGACACTACTATTAAAAGAATATTCAAAACAACATCATCAGAAAACATAAAACCCTGTAACAGAATTACAACTCACTGAAGTAAATGAGTGAATGCAAATCCTGACGCTGAGTCTTGTTTATCTGCCAGCTGTTTCTGGGACAGGAGCCCCAAAATTCCTCTGGTACTCTTGTGGGAAAGTCCAGGAGCTTGCCACTGCAGCCACATTAACCTGCACCATCCAGAGACAGCTTTGAGCTACATTTTGAAGCCTTGCTTTGCAAACATAAATGATGGAACTGGCTGTTTTTGCTGTTTGAACCCTTTCATCAGTCTTTAAAATCGAGAGAGTGTGGCAGTCCTGCTTAGCATAAAGCAAAAAAACAGGTGAGGAGAGCTCAGACATTATGTGGAACTACCATCCATCACTCCAGATCTTTGCCTTCCTGTTTTTGTAAGTATGGCTGTACTGCCTCCTTCCGTGGCTCCTTCTCTGCTTATTTTCTTTCTAGGGAGATATCATGAGGAAATGAGGAAAGCAGAAAGGGAGAATGAAAAAAGGCACAGAACACTCCTCTGTGTGGAAGGAGGAGGAAGGGGGAGAAAGAGGAAGAAAATCTGGGAAAGAGCACAAGGCTGAATAATGCAGTGGGAAGAAAAAAAACACAGCAGCTAGATTTGCTAGGTGAGAAAGGAATATAGCAGCAAACTGAAAACTAGCCCCAAAAGACCATTCCTGGAGGAACTTAATGGAAATACGAACAAATTAAACATTGGTAAGAAAACAGTGTAAGTAAAGCAACAGGGTAATCAGGCAGAGCTACAGTGAAAGAACACAGATAATTCTCCTTATTAAAAAAAGACAACATTTTTGCTGGAGGAAAATAGCAAAGACTATTTACAAAGAAATTTCAACTAGAAGTCACTGAAACCACTGGAAGCTTTTGCAGTGTCTTAAACAGACTCTGTACCAGACCCTCAGCCTTTCTTGAGCAAGTAATCTGTGGGATGAACCAGGTGTGCAAACAGCCATGGGCTGCTCTTATGTTATCTTCAACAATGCAAAAATAATCCACAAGCTGTGGATTATTATTGTGGTATCAAGCTGTGCTGGTGAAGGCTGGAAATGTGCTACTCAGTTATCAAAACACCCCCACTTTGGTCGAAGTGTGTGCAAGCAAAACCCTTCAGGTGAGTCCCCTTCCTTCTGTCTACAGTCAGCAGCAGCTCTCTCTCACCCCACCACAGCACCTGCCCTTACACGAGGGGACCTGACACCAGGGGACCTTGTTAACCTGCCAAACAAAAAGTTTGTGCCAAGGAAGGAACTCCATCATCCCTGCTGCACACTAAAGAGGGTGAAAGGGTTTTCTGCATCTGGGGAATTCACCACCATATCCTGTTGTTGGAGGTTTTGCCCTTCTAATAATAATTTATTTTCCTAGAAGCACCAGCACCACTGCAGAATTTTTAAAAAATCTTCTCTGCTGTAATATTTCATGAACAACACATGCACTTATGATGATGATACAGTAAGAAAACTCCCCAATGCTTCCAGAGCCAGAGAGATTGATAGACTTTGCTGTGGTCTGTGGGAACTTAGCCTTCATTAAGGTAAAGCTAAATTACCTTACAAATAACTTATCCTCTACCCACAGCTCCTTGATTCTGAGCTGATAGGTTATGCAGCCATTGTTCATCTCCAGGTCTGGCTTTTGTTTTTGACTTTCAGAAGGTAAACTTTTCCATGCTGCTCCTCTTATTGAGTTTCTCAGACACATTCATACTCATAAAATAAAAAGTAAAAAGAAAAAAAAATCTCATTCCCTACTAAGCACTGATGATTCCTCATGCTTCATGAAAGACTGAACATACCTCTTAATAAATTTGTTTGTAATTCACCAATTTCATTTTGCCTCCTCCCATGGAAGCAGATTTCAATTTGGTGGGCTGGAAGATGAAAGATTATTTATGGCTGTATGTCTGGGTCTGTAGTCAGCTGCAGAGCCATAAATTTGGAAGACAGCACAGTAACTGATCTTCAGTTAATTTCCTGGAAAGTCTGAAAACTTTGTTCTGGGTGATCGCCGACAAAGATATAATAACAATAAAATGACCCAAGATGGCCAAACCCAATTTAATAGTTTCCATAAAGATAATTTTTATCAGAGCCCTGTAGGACTTCATTCACTGATCCAATACCACTCCCTACATATAACCAGTGAAAATTCACTTTCATACCCTGATCAGATTTGTTTGGCTTGGACTCCTGTAGCTGTGTTTAGCTCTCAGATGCATGTCTTTAATAAGAAATACCTTCGTATCCAAGGGCTGAGTTTCACCCATAGAGGGTGTTCAATGAGGTTTCATTTTGAGAGATGATCAAAGGCCATGGCCTTGTCACTCAGTTCTGCTCCACCTCCCCACAGATGGTGGGTACACACTTGAAATAAAGTTCTGACTTTCCATTACTGTCATAAAATGAGTTGTAGAACCACCCTTTCTTCATTTGTCTTAATTAAAAATATATCTTCTGGCTCATGGAAAAAAAAAAAAGAAAACTCCTATCCATAGGTGATTAATGAACCTGCAGATTTAGTCAATAGTCTTCCAGGGGCCTTCCTACCAAAAGTCCTGCTTCATTTGCTGCCCTTTGTATTAACAAATGTTGTGATTTCTACATTAAGCCTAAAGTATCTGGCACAGATACAGAAAGAGAATTTAGGTATTTTCTAAAGGACCAACTTTCAGCAGGACATATGGAAAAACATTTTACAGATATTTCCCATAATATATTAGAGTTTTGCATGAAAAACTCAAGAAATAGTATTTCAATTTCTCATTTCTTAGCAAATATTTCTTGATCTGTTTGACTTCAAAAAATCAAAATGCAAGTGAGATAATATTAATTCCAGCTGTTTCCTCTTCCTATTCATGGGTAATTTTCATAATAATCAGTGAAACATTATCATTTGGTTCTTGCCCTTCCCCAATTAGTCTTTTCTTTATTAGACCCAGCTCTAGCCTCATGAGATCCTTATTGTTTTCTAAAAATACATCTCACCAATTCACAGTGGGGGGAAACTTCAAGCTTTTAAAGCTAAAACCAGAAGACAAAGGACCACACCAAAAACAGGAGCAAGAAGGAAAAAGCTTGCTATTCTGTTTTTTTCTGCTTGTTTGAGTTTACTGTGGGGTTTTTTGTTTGTTTCTGTCCTTTTTTTCCCCTAAGAAACATGGAGGACACCAGTTTCTGACTAAGTATCTTGAATTCTTTTGGAGGAAATCTGCAATGAATACTTTGGTTGGATTCTCCCTCAAAACTCAGTGGAAGAGGCTGTAGTTGTTTAACTTAGATTTCTTGCAATTACTTCTTAAACTAGAGGTTGCTTTGCTGGTGAAATTTAGTGAAAATTTAACAATTTTGGTGAATATTTAACAACTAAAAATGGTTATGAATAGTCAATATGAATAGTGCCAAGATCCCTTTTTGATTAGGCTTGAGAAATTCTGGCTCCAAAGAAATTGTTTTGATGGGACACTATTTTTAGATGCAGTTCACTCTTCAAGACTGTTGTTTAACACTCAGCGTTGTAGAGTAAACTTGGGAAGATACCATTTGATCAGTTCAAACTGGGGTAGCACAGCATTTCAGATGTGTACTAGGAACTAGGAAATTTACCCACTTTCCCATTAACTGCATGTCAGATTCCTTAGTGC
>VZTT01054227.1:0-28142 GCA_013400855.1 Buphagus erythrorhynchus | reverse complement strand
ATTCTTCCCCTGTACTCAGCACAGGTGAGGCCACACCTTGAGTGCTGTGTCCAGTTCTGTCCCCTCAGTTTAGGAAGGACATTGAGATGCTTGAGTGTGTCCAGAAGAGGCAACGAGGCTGGTGAGGGGCTTGGAACACAAACCTTGTGAGGAATGGCTGAGGGAGCTGGGGTTGTTCAGCCTGGAGAAAAGGAGACTCAGGGGTCACCTTATCAATCTCTACAACTCCCTGAAAGGTGGTTGTAGTCAGGTGGGGGTTGGTCTCTTTCTCCAGGCAGCACTGACCAGAGGACACAGTCTCAAACTGTGCCAGGGGAGATATAGGTTGCATATTAGGAAGAAGTTTTTCACTGAAAGAATAATAAACGATTGGAATGCTTTGCCTGCGGAGGTGGNATGCTTTGCCTGGGGAGGTGGTGGAGTCCAGCCCTGGATGTGTTTAAAAAAGACTGGATGTCTTTTTTAGGTGGCACTCGGTGCCATGGTCTAGTTGAGGTGTTAGGGCATGGGTTGGACTTGATGATCTTGGAGGTCTCTTCCAGCCTAGTTATTCTGTGATATATACATATATAGTAGTGTGATAAATATATATTATAGCTTTGGCTTTCGAAAAATATTAAAATAAAGACTATGTGATGTTAAATGCTCTTATTTGTGTAACTAACTGTCAATGGTAAGAACAGCTCAGATAATAGTGCAAGGTAACTATGTTGATTCAATGTACTTGTAGAGTGTAAGATAACATTGTCAAGAACAAAAAAACCAAACAAAACAAAGCAAAAAACCAACCAGCAACCAACCAACCAACCAAAATAACCACCAACAAAAAAATCCAAGGAATTTACTACTGACCCTCCAGGTTATCAGGATATGTCAAACAACCAAACAAAGCCTCAAAAAAACCCCATCATTTACAAGATGGCATGAAGACAAGTAAAAGGTCGAACCAAGCAAAAGAATTCCCAAAACAGGAATGTTTAAGTATGTATAATCCTCATAAATAGGCATTTAACCAATGTAATGGAAAAAATATATAAGAAAATTATTACACACTAACTGCAGTACTTCTGGCAGTTTGCCAAGCACCCCAGTGCTGTGTACTGTCCCTTTTATCCCTTATAAAGCTTTTTAAAGTTTCAAAGAGTGAACCCTGTTTCTCACACTGAGGACAATTTCTTCAGGCAGGAAGGTGCAGCTGCACACACCTTAGTGCCTTAAAGATTTACAGCAACTTCCCCATCTTTCCCATTTATTTCTATTACTTTGTATAAAGCAATGTGTCTCGGTTTACAGACAAGTTTAAGAGAAAACGCTCTGAGATTAATGTTTTCTCTGAAGAAAAGGGTTTCAGCAATCCCTTCCCATCGGTAAGAAATGAATGTTAGTGGATGAAAGTGGAAAAAACCAGATGTTTATTGACAAACTGTGAAAAACGAGGTTCACTTTCCTCGTAAAATTTTAAAAGTTTAATAAAAGACAATAAGAGACNTATCAGTAGCAGGTGTCTTCACTGAGTGTTATCCAACCAAGCAGGTAGTTCACTTACTACAAAGACACTTTATCAGCCTATGTTACTCCTAAAGAAAACTGTATCTTAAAAACCATTTCAGCACCACACATATGGTATCCACCTTAGTATTTGTGAAAAGCCAATACCACAATATGTATTTATAACACAACACAAACCAAGTGCCCATACGGCATGGGAAAAGAAAAGTTAATAAATGCTAGATATTGAATTGTCAGACCCTTACCCTATGCCCACACCAGAACAACAACAGAAAAAAACACAAACAAAAACAAAAAAACCAAAACCAAAAACAAACAAACAAACAAAAGCTAGCTAAGCAACAAAGAGAGCCCGCTCTGCTCGGCACCATGGACTCCTGAGGAGTGAGGTTTGAAAAAGCCCGCTCAAGAGCCCCAAGGCTCCCCCCACCCCTGGACACACCTTAAAGCTACAGCAAGCATTTCTGGGCCTAAAGCAGACGGTCAGGGAATAGAAAGCCACCCCAAGACACAATATATGAAGGAGATCAGACTCTACCACAGACACCAGAAACCTCAGTTGCATCTAAAGAGACCTTCAGAGCAAATTTCAGGTGACACACAGATGCTCAGGTATGGCAACAGAGGGTGCAGCACAAGCAAAAAGTCAAGTTGCCTTTATTGGAGGCTCAGCAAAAAGGGAAATTCTTCCTCTGTGACAAGAACAAAGAATATAATTAACTAACAGGTCTGCTTAACTCGGTGCCATAGTAAATCCACAGTGAGTTTATGTCTGTGCTGAACCCATGGGAGGGATGGTCTCTAAGCTAGCTGGGATGAGCTACAGAAAACAGAGCAGCAATGCCAGGGAAAGGGATTTATAAATTATAAGAAAGAGAGCTCTCACAGCAGCAGGATATTACAGGACAAAAAGAACAGCCCCTCCCTCAGACACTGAAGTGCACGAACACATACCAGCATGGGGTTTCCTGCCACTGTTAACACTTCTCCTTCCTGCTATTCATTCCATGCTTTGGGATTTTCCTCCCTTCCAGCCCCAATGTCAGCAGCACATATCACTGACAAGCCTCTGACAGCAGCAGCAGTGAAGAGAGGTCTGGCAGCAGAATATCCCCTGGGGACCCAGTGAGCCTGAGAGGAGACATGAGCTGGTCAGTGAGAATAACACAAAGCCATTAGGAGATGGCAAAGTATGTTAAATGACTACATAGTAATCCTCTTGCTGCCTCTCTTTTCAGAAGAAACACACATTTTATTGCAAAATTAAGTAAAACACCTGACAAAATTCCTCTCCTGCCTGAAAATGTTATCTTTTCTACAACTGTACTTTAACCTATTCATGACTGAAGAGAATTTTTAATTTCCAAAAGATTTAATACATGTCACAAACTGAATCTCACTGTTTTCTCTCACACAAAGCAATCACTTGGGAACAGAATGCAAATAATGACATATGCTTCAATTATTTAAATTTTAAAGGACTGTTCAGAACACTTGAGGAGTCCCTGAGACTGAGAGCTTGGTGATTGAAAATCCAGATAAACAAGAGGAAGCATATACCAGGAGAGATTGCCTGTTTTCAGATAGAAAATTGAATCTATCAAATCATAAAAAAACTGGCATAAGGAGGTTAGGGGCAGGAGGACGACCTTGATACTACTTTCAGTGAGCTTTCTGTAAAACTTACATTAAAATTACAATTATCTGCATAGGATTTTATGAGAGGACTAAAACCAGGACTTCCAAGAGCTCTAGAAAATAACAAAAGTGCTACTGTTTTGCAATAAATTTACAGTCAAAGCAAAATGTTACGATGATACATTTATGGATACACAAGTGAAGGAACCAGGTAATAGTTCGAATCAAAGTCAGAATGACTGAGCATGTATAAATTCAAGTAAGTAATTAAGATGAGTGGGATTTGACAGAGCATAAGAGGCCCAGTAGCCAGAAGACAATACCAGACTCGTAAATAACCTTACAAGGTAGAACCTAAGGCAAATCTTGAGTAAACCGACTTCTGACAAACATGCTCCAGGACTTACAAGCCATCATGGATCCTCCTCTTCAAAGGGTTTCTTCAAGGATGGTTTCCATGGATTGTGTTCAGAATCTCCATCTTACTGTCTCCTGTGGGAGGAACCCCACAGTCTCATGGAGGATGGACTCCTCTCCCAGAGCAGTGGAAGAAAACCTCAAGTGATGAACTGACCAAACCCCCCATGCCCTTTCTCCCTGCACTGCTGCTGGGAAGGAGGGAGTGGTTGGAGGGAAAAAGGTGTTTTTAAGGGCTTATTTTACTTCTCATTATCCTCATCTGATTTTGTTAGTAATAAATTCAATTTGTACCTCTAAGTTCAGGCTGTTTTGCCTTTAGAGTATTTTTTCCCGGTCCTTATCTAAACTCATGAAGCCTTCATTAATTTTTTCTCTCCTCTGCCCAGCTGGGGCATGGGAGGGTGAGTGAGCAACTTTCATGGGTGCCTGGCGTTTAGCCAGTGTCAAACCACAACACTAGCAAAACCAAAGTTATTAAATCACGCCAGGTCTATCAGTTTCCTACTCTTCAGCAAATGCTTTAGAACTATGAATTAATACACACTAACACTAAGTTTCATATTTAGATGTTGCTTAAGACTTTATACTATGGAATGAGGAGTCAGATCAAGGTGAACTATAGCCAAGAAACTAAGGGATCAGATAAAGCTGATGGTTCAGTCTCCTGGCTTTGCTTTTGGACTGCTGAGCTCCTGCTGCTACTGCCACAGCAGGAAGGGAAAGGGAACCTGTGCTGTGCCAGTGGCTAGTCATTTCCCATTTGACAAGGGCTGGCTTTCTGGGAGAAGACACAAGTTCCGTAATGGCTGACTGGTCATGGAAGTGGGAACTGAGCAGGAGAAATAGAAATCTAGTAGGGAAGAACTTAATTTTTAAAGGCATACATGAGTTTTTGTCTTTATCTGCACCTCACAAAGGTTTTGTGACTTGTACAGAACTTGACCTGTCCCAATGGAACTCACCATAACAGCACCAGGTGTAATGGCACACTGGAGTGTGTGGAAGGCTTGGGAATTACTCCAGTACAACAACTCAGTACAACCTGCTGTATGTGATCTATGCTTGGACACAAGTCACTTTGCTCTGGCTTTGGGGATGGGTGTTTTGTAGCTGCTTCCAGGCAGTGAGACGCATGTTTCTGTTCTGGTTTTCTCCTATAAATGCAGTGGTGGTTATTCTGGCTGTATTCCTGATTGATAAAATGGGAAATTGCTGTAAGTTCTGGGATTCAATTAATTTATTCTTGTACTGAAGTGGAATGTCAGGCTGCCCTTTCAATGCATTCAAATCATTCAAAGGGATGATTAAAGGTCCCACTGTAGAAACATCAGAGAGGCGTGGAGGGTTGGGACAGCTCTGTGTGTGGGTGTGTAATGGTCAGCTGAGCAACTGAGACATTCATCCTTTGACCACTGACTTAACCTGAATTGACACAGCATGGCAGTAAATACACTCTCCCCTGACACAGACATGAGAGAGACAGGTGTGAAAAACAAGGTTCGGTTTCCTAGTAGATTTTTTAAAAGTTTAATAAAAGACAGTAAGAGACAATAAAGCAAAAGGTTACAACGGCCAGGTGGTTGGCATTCTGCCAAGAGCACACCTTAACTCAGAGAACACTTCGTTAAATGCATCAACCTGTTACATATTCAAAGACCTTTGTGCATAATTCAAAGTCACCCCCTCCAACCTGCAAATCAACATTTTTACTTTTGTTTTTCTTTCCCCCTTGTGGCTCCTTTTTGTCGGTGCACTCCCTGACAACGGAGATCAATAAACCCTTTCCATGGAGTTCTGGTGTTCGTCACCCTTGTCTTCATCCAGATAGGATAATCCAAGAATGTGAAGAATTTCCTGATTATCTTTTTACCATTCTTTGAGTTAGTTACATGAACAAAAGCTTTTTACATCACCATGTTATAGTCCAAAAAATATATTTATCACTCTACTATTTCTAAGTTTTGTTAATAGCAGAACTAAAAGAAACTATATTCATTCAGCAAAGTTTTCCAACATCATACATATAGCATTCATTTTAATATTTGCGAAAAGCCAATAATGTAATATGTACTTGTAACACAGGGACGCTATTATCGTAAGAAGCCCAGCGGTCTGTCGCATCAGCACGGCAAACGGAGAGCGCGTGTTGCGAGTCACAGCGAGCTGCGAGGCTCCAGTGGCTGCTCGGCGCGGCTTCCAAAGCGACAGCGGCAGCGAGTCTTGAGCAGCTCTTGTGAATGGCTGGGTGCAAGCGGCGGCTCCAGGCTGGCTGCCACGGGCCGGTATCGCGGCGGTGGCCGCGGCTGCCCCCGGGTTCACGGAAATGGTGATGCAGGGCAAAGCAGGGGCGGACAAGGAAACAGGACCACCTGGATGAAAAAGCGAGGGGGGGATGGGGCCAAGCCGACCCTACAGGTGAGCCCCCGCTCCCTCCAAGAAACCCAAAGGATAATAGCTCTCTTTGTGGCGCAGCTAAGTGCTTTTTTCTGCTAAAGCTCCTCCTATAGCTCGATTTCCCGGGCATTCTTCCCAGGCATCCGGACGTCTGTTCTACCGGCAAGTGTGGGGAGGGGGATGTCGCTCAGAACCCGATCATGGAAAGTTCCTCGCCTGACTGGCTGTCAGGCGAAGCCTCTCCGAGGACAGGGCTGTCAGCACATATACAGCCCTTATAAGAATCTTCCACTTCATGTGTAACATATGGTGAGGCATAAATAAAAATCAGATTAGTTCCTCTCACTCTGTATCACAGAGGTAAATGTCTTAGGAGAGAGGCACAGAGGAGATCATTCATCCCCTCTAGGTCATAGCCTGCAATGGAGCTCAGGGCAGAGTCAGAGACTCAGAGAATCAGGCTCCTCTCCTGCCACTTACTCTGCCTCTCTAACCTCCCACCATGATAATATCATCATTATTTTGATGATTGCCAAGTCATTTTATAAAGAGACCAGTCTTTATAAAATTGAAAATGAAGAGTAAACTGTTGAGGTTTATTGCTGTGTTCTGAGGTTGTTGTTCAGCTTTCTGACACAGAATGCCTTTGTCCCGACTTCAGCATGTCTGTTGAGGTTTGTGCATTTTTTGTTTCTTCCTAGTTGGTGTTTTTGTTTTTTCTCACTGTGCTGGGATCATCCATCTTTGTTTTAGGCTTGCTGTTCGAGGGCTCACCATACCTCCTCCTTATGATGTTAACAGGAAGACTGCTCTTTGGTTCCGGGAATGAGTCACTTACTAGTAAGGAATTCACATTTATGTATTTTCATATTTTCAGATTTACATCTCACCAAGGGGTCATGATATATTTTTGCCTTCTAGATCCTTGTCCTACCAGTCAGCTTCACTTGCTCTTCCCCGGGGACTTGTGTTGTTGGCAGACCACTGCTCCTTGATTTAATACGTGCTGAAATGTTTAAGGACAAGTTTGTCCTTCTCTGAAGGGTGGGGACTGACGTGATTTCTCTGCCTTTGAAGTTATTTTTGCTTGCCTTATAGGAGGGGTAAGTTCACCTCCCATGCCCCTGCATGATTTCCTACATTTTTAAATGGACTGCGAGGCTAGCACATACCTCCTCTGGCACATGCCTCCTCTTTGCATGTGTAGAGCATCTCCCAGCCTGAGCTCTTCAGCTTCAGAGAGCTGCTGTTTCTGTGCCATGCTCTTGGTCAAGTCTGTCTGTTCAAGAGAGGATTTTTCTCTTCTGTAAGTTGTGCAGAATCATTATCACAGCCTTCTGTTCAAGGGGAAGGAACTGGCACTGGCACTTGGATTGACTCTTTCTCCTGTCTTTGGAGTGTCCCAGATTTCTTCTTCATTCAGCAGTTTGAGACAAAGTTTGGAATGCAGTGGACACTCTGGGGAGGTGAATTTCTTTAGTGTTTTCTAGACCCAGGCCAGCCTGTTTTGTCCAATGGTTAAAAGAACCTGAAAGAGGTAGTGAGGTAAGCAGGAAGTGGCACATGGTTTTCCAGTTTTTCCTATTGCTTTCTGTGTGCAATGAATGGTGTTTTCTGCACCGATGCCAGAAAACCTGCTCTAACTTTCTATTGTCAGCCTGACAGTTTTGTTTTCTTGACATATTTTAACATCTGCAGTCACAGATAGTCAGTACTTAATTTAGGAGTACTCCCATGGAATAGAAACTTCAGAGTGAAAGAGACAGGAATGAAATGTGTTAGTTATTCTGTACTTTGAGCAGCAGAACCTGCTGGTTCTGCAGCAGTGTCTGTACTGGTCCTAGTAGAAGATGCCTTGCATATGGCTGATTGAAACCACGTTTAAATTACTGTGAGAAGCAGAACCTGAATTGCATATTTCATAGTGTGAATCTGTTCTAGGGCTTGTATCTTTAGAAGATTTTAGAAGATTTGAACTTCTCTCTTCTTTTTGGTGCAGTGAGATGTGATCTGTCTCAAGTGGAAGGAAAGAGTTAAATGGCACACGAGTGCTGGAATGGTGATGTTAGGGAAACTTGCTTCAGGACCTTCTTTGTGTGCAAAGACTCAGTGATTACAGAAAAGTGTTATGCAGAAGTTGAAACCGATTTGTGTCCTCTGATTCCAGCTCTCAGAGAGAAGGCTGTGGTGGGCAGGGGGTGTCACATCCTACCTGACATTTCGTTTTGTGCTCAGGCAGCATTTGCAAGCACAGCAGAGTGACTTCTGCAGCCAATGAAGGGGTCAATACATCAGACAAAGTGTGCATTCATCTCAGAAGCTGTTTTGGCTCTTTGGAAAACAAAATGGGTATAGAACTCCTGAGAAGGATGTTTGCAGTAGGTGATCACTGCCCAATTTGCTTTGGTGTAGGCAGCACAACCAGACTCACTACTCTGGAGCTGCCTGTGCTCACAGGCCAGACTGCTGTGGTAACTGCAGCAGGTCACACCAATGAAGAGGTACAGCCTGGCTTCCTGCATAGCCGCGATAAGCCTCCCCTGCTCTGGGGACCAGGGAAGTTTCCCAGTGTCTGCCTTGCTTCTACCTTGGGTTTATTGCACAGTTCTGCTGCAGGTCAGGAGCATTTTAGCCACAGGCCAGCTGAGCGCTGCCTGAGAGACTCAGGTGGTTTTAGCCTCACTGGCTTCAGGCAGTCCTGCAGCCATGGGAGCTCAGTGGGAGCTCACGGATTGTGACAGGGGGGTGCAAGGTGAAGGGTCCTACTCTGTTTTAAGAGAATCCAGGCTTAGGAGTCATGAAGAATTCAGCATTTTACATGCAGTGGGTTTTGTCATTCAGTGCTCTCCACTCCAAGGAATTTCAGTCCTTGTTTTTCCCAGGGAGCCTGCTCTGTGTGCTGGCATTTGTTTCAGCCCTCACAGTCAGTGTACTTGATAAAGTAGGCAGCTGGGCTTCAGTGGCAAGAATCAAAAGAAGTGGTACTTTTCCATCTTTATCCTGGAAATCCCAGGTGCAGGAGCACTGCCACCAGAGCACAGGGAAGGCTGCAGCAACAAGAGTCAGTCCTAGCCAGGAGAGGGCATTCGCATCCCTTGGTTCAATCCTGCAGAGCAGTGCTGAGGAGATCGCATTTGTGAACCATCAGCCAAGAGTTCCCTGCCTAGACCCTTCCAGAGAGATAAGGTAGCACTCAGAATGGCAGTAGCTTTCTAAGCCAGTTACTTTCTGACTGTAGGTGGCTCAGAGGAGCATTTTGTGCACAAAACTAGCCTCCCTCTGAACTGCTTTCTGGCTCACAGGATCCAGGATAGGAAATAGCTAGTCTGGGCAGTACTGAACTATCACTTGCCAGCCCTTATCTTCAATTCTGCCTTGCATTCCGTCTAGGAACAAGTGCTACAAGCAACTTTGGTCTGCAATTTTTATGTCACTTTGATCTATTAGATGGCTTCCTTCTCATGACACCACTCTCAGTCGTGTTGTGATTCCTGTTTATACTGTATCTTTCCGCTGTGTTTCACTTAAGGATGTGCAGTGGATTCTTAACAGAGCCTGCACAAAACAGTCTCTTGCAGCCAGAACCTTTCTAAAAATAAGAAAGCTTTTTTGTTTTCTCTACTGGATAGTGTTAAAGAAGGAATGTTTTTGGGTCAGGACATCTCAAATTTCACTTAGAGGTGCATGAGCTGGCTTTCATTTCCCTTTTACCTGCCATTACTTCTTAAATCTCTTGTGCCCATCAGTGGCTTGCAGAAAGTAACACTGGTGTGAAGCTAGGCTGTTTTCCTGGGGAGTGAGGGCACATCTTGTCTTTGCAGCAGATTCAGGACATCCAGCATCTTCCTCTTCCCTACTGGCTCCTGGTCCTCATCATCATGTTCTTCTACAAAGGAGTCTTTCCCTTTGTGGCAGACACCAGGTACTGTTCTATGGCTGTGACCCACTGACTGACATGCACCAACAGAGCCTTGCAGGCCTCGATTTTGGGCAGACTGGGAACTACAGGGATAATAGGCTTGCTCCTTCCACTCGTGAAATGTGGAAAAACATGCCTTTAATATCAAAAGGTTTGAGGGTTCTTCGACCTTTCTTTCCCTTCAAAGATGAGAGAAGCTTCTGAAAGACTGCAAAATTACCTTAAAGGAAAATGTTTCATTCAATATTTAAAGCTTCAAACACTGCCAAAGAAGGACCAGAAGGATTTGGGAGAAGGGAAGAAATACTCCATTTACAAAAAAGCCCAGAGACATTTCACCTTTGCGACAGACCAGCAAAGTGGGTGTCAGTTACTGAGCTGGGTGGAGAATCAACTTCACAGGCCTGGGGCAGCTCTGCCCTGCAGCTGCTGCATTCTGCTGTGTCTGGAATATAACTGGGCTTGCTCAGTCTGGGTTTGTACAGGAGAAAGCCTTTGTATCTGGTGAAAGCTGCAGACCTCCTTTTTAATGCCTGCCTTTGTTTAAAAGAAAGCTGCAACCTGGCCATCTAAATTGAGACTCCTGCTTCTGTCCTGGGGCTCTGCCATGGACTTGTTTTGCTGCTTTGCTCCCCTTTGTGGATGATGCAGCAGCTTCTGTCACATAACAAGGATGAACTTTTATATTAGGAAAGGCCTGCAGTAAAAGAAGTAAAACTATTTTTGTATTATTTCATTAGTGATTTGAAAGAGGCTACTGTGAAATCAGGAGGGAAGAAATGTCATCAGCATAACTGATGGGAAGTAGCCATACAGACAGCCAAATCAAATTTAAGTGGCTACAAGATCTTTAAATAAAACTCTGTGAAAGCTGTTAAGCTGAATGACTGTAAATTCTATAAAGAATTTGAGGAAGTTTAATGAAATTTCTGCATGTCCCTAACACAGCTGAAAGGCTGTTTTTGACAGTGTTTTGGTTTGGTTGTTTTTTTTGTTTTTTTTTTTTTTCTGTAACCAGGTCTCTTTCAAGGAATTTCCTGGGGCAATTCCTAGTATTTCTCAAATGCAGATGTTCAATATAAATGCTGATCTTTGCTGCTGGATTATTTTTAAACCATGGTCCTGCCCCTCAGCATTCACCCCCTTGAACTGATAAGACTTTTAGCCTCTTAAAAGACGATGTCAAAACTTCATCCATGTGGTTTGGACAGGCAATGGCACATTGCTGGTGTGAGCTGAGCTGATATAGGAAACACATGCTCCACTTTAAGCTGCAGTTTCACTCTGCACTTGCAAAAGTGTCTCAAAAATGTCTGAAAATACCAGCTCCTCTGTGGTGTGCACTAATTAAAAAAAAAGTAAACCACCAAAGGCTTAGCACTACAAACTAGACGGAATCAAGCTTGTTCACAAGTCCTCTCATTCAAACCTTTCTGGCCCATATGCTTGTGCTCAAACTTACTTTCTATCAAAATAATCAGATCAAGAATACTAATTATTTTATTTTCTTGGCTTCATTTTATTTTTAGCAAGTTTATCCAAGATAAATATTCTGGTTAAAATCGGCAGGCAGCCACTTACATTTTTGGGGCAGTGTATGACAGCTCCCTCATTCTCTCCACAGCAGTTGGCATATTAATTGTGAGTACCCAAAACACGAAGCATTCACTGATAATTTGTTCCTGATTCTCTGAAATGTCCGCTACAGCCCCCTCAAACAGAATTTCACCCGTTGTGGCTGAACAAGGAGTCCTTTATATCCTTGCAAACTGAAAGATGCACCTTAACCTGACTTAAATTACAAGAAGTAACATTCTTCTGTTTTTACCTCTGTCCTGTAATTGTGCTACGATAGCATCAATCCATGGTACATGGTTGTGTGTTTTGTGAAGTCTGAGACTCAAACAGGAAGGACTGGGATAAGCTTTGCAAGTAGATGGGAAAGAACAATCTGCATGGAATCAGGCCCTGTTTTGTCAAATAGCTTCCATTTCTTATTTCCATATTTTTCACAGTATAATGATGTTTTCCCTTCCCCTTTGTTAAAGCCTGGGATTTTGCTTGAGCACCAGACACCTAGTAACAGTTTAGTCTCAGTTCAGGGGTATGCAAGAGGTAGAACAGCTGGTGTGCTACACTGCCAACAGCCAGGAAATGCCATGTCACTGCCACTCCTGTCAGCCCTCTTTGCACAGCCTCATGTGCCACTAGGACCCCTGGGAATCAGGGTCTGCTGGGAGAGGCTTTCTGTTCGTTCCCTTCACCAGGACTACGCTGGACTGAGAGGTGTCCTTGCTGATGTCTGTGCCATGCTGACTCTGCCAGGCTTCGCCCTCCTGGCATTCATGTCTGTGCCTCTGCTGGTCTCTACCATCTGGCTGGGGATCACTTACTCCTTTGCTGCTGTGAGTTCTCAACTGTAGCTGGGTGTATTGTGGCTGCACTCCTACATCTGGATGGAAAATTACTGCTGCCCTGGTGTCCTGCTGAGCAGGTTTCACAGCCATAGGTTGAAGTCACTGGCTCTGCAAGGCTGAAGTCTTTGCTTGGTAACAACTAACCTGAAAGAATCAACATGGAGCAGAAGGCAGAGCACAGAACAAAGTGTTTGAACATCTCCATGGATGGAGATTCTGCAGCCTCTCTGGGCCACCTGTCCCAGTGTCTGACCACCCCTTGCAGGAAAAATGTGCATCCTTGTGTTTATATGTCTGTGTGGTTTCCCTTGTGCCCATTACCTCCTGTCCAGAGAAGAGTCTGGTCCCCTCATCCTTGCACCCTCCCAGCAGGTACTTGAGCACACTGGTCAGATCTCCCAGAGCCTTCTTGAGCAGCCCCAGCCCTCTCAGCTCCTCCTCCTGTGACAGATGCTCTATTCCCTTTATCACCTTTGTGGCCCATCACTGCATTCCCTAAACCACACCTGTCTTGTACTATGGAGGCCAAAACTGCACACAGTGCTCCATGTAAGGCCTCATCAGTATTTTAATACAGCTGGCAAATCAGACTCCTGCTAGACTGTGGCTTCAAAATGTCCTCAGGCCTCCACTTGCTACACTACTCTTCAGTGCTGATATCCTGCACTTGGATTTTTTCAGAGGAAAAATCCCATGATGAATTTCCAGCTGTAATTATGAAAAACTACATGCAGCAGGGCTGTAAACTAATGTTGGAGACTTGCGAACAGAAGAAAATACCTATTCAGAACTGATTTGTGTGTTAATTATCTGGCTTGAAAGCACTGAGTTCAGACTGGTTTGCTGAAGCCATCAGCTTTCTTAGTTTATGCCATGTGATGCAGCAGCTAAACTCAAAGGGGGTTGGTGCTGTAACAAGTGCTGGGATAACCACTCAAAGTCCTGCACTTGCTCCTTCATGGAAGAAGCTCACTCAAAAGCCAGTCATTCCTGTTTGACATCCCACAATCTACCTCAAAATTACTAGAAAAGAAACTTCACTCTTCTGTTTTGAAGAAGAGTTGTGACGTACTTTCCTTAAAGTCTGCCAATGGTTAACAAGGTCCTCTTTGGTGTAGCACCAAAGCCTCATTGCCTGTTCTGCTGAGTGTCACTGGGAAGCATTCCTGTCCCTCTCCTGTGCTCACTGCCCATATGGAGAACTTCTGTCGGCTAGAGAGGGTTTTATAGAAACAAAGATCCTTGCACTTGCTTATAAAAGCCCTGTCACAGAATCTGAAGATCTGGGGACATTCTGGTGACCTTTGGATCTCTTGCACAAAGACCATTTCCAGGGTAGGAGGACTCTACTGGAGCCTCTCACAGGCAGAGTTCTTCTGGAAAGGCTGCTCCTGTCTTTCAGATGGATAAAGCTTGAAGCTGACGTAACAGTAAAGGAGATGATGACCCTTCCTGGAACAGTACCTGCTGTACACCTCCACTGAGCACACTGATTGCTTACTCTTACTCAGCTTTTTTCAGTAATGACCCCCTGATGACCAGGAAGCCACCTTCACTTTGCCTATCTTCCCCATTTTTGCTGGATGCCCACAGCTGGGATAACAGAGTTCAGCTCTGAGCTTTCAAAAAGGCAATTGCATGGCTCTCATACTTTGGTTGAGCTTGTCATGAAAATGAAAGGGTGGCATTCACAGAGGTCAACAAGCTGCAAGAAATGGAAGGAAACAATCAGGGTTTTTTTTGTTTAACTTTTGTAGTGTTGCACTGATCACGATTATGGATAACTGAAACCCCTACCCCTTACACTGTCCCCAGCCTTAGACAACTTGGCCCTTAACATTTAAGCTGCACATATCCTCTGGCAGAACATTCCTCTTGCCAAAGACATAGTGGATTGAGACTCATAAAATACAAACTGAAGCCTGAAAGTGGACATTGGTTCAGGAAGTTCACACTGAGATGGACTTCTGTTGCCCTTCATGCCCAGGTGCATGCTCCCAGCAGCCAGAACATAAAACACTGACACAGTAGAGCACACATTTAAGTCTGTGGGAGGAGACAGTGGAGAAAAAGCCATCATCTTTATGAACTTCATGAAGAACCTGGCATAATGTTAAGTTCCCGTTACTTCAACAGGTCCTTGTGCTTCTGATACACCTGGACACAGAGCGGTCTGTGGTTTTGGCTTAAGTGGCACACAGCACACACCCAAGCAACAGCAGAGGGGGGGTCATGGAGAAGCCAAAGGCAGCACAGCTACTATTTCAAGTATCTGTGTATGTAGGAGGGAGGAAGAAAGTAGTGAGTAAGACACCACAATTAGAAGGCAGCTAGACCTAGAGAGGCTGATGAGTAAAGCAAATTCCTCCATTCTTGCTGGCTGTGGAGAGTATTTTGACCTGCTTGAGGAAGAAGAGGTTGTCCTGCTAGCAATATAAGGAACTTGAAAGAAAGGGAAAGCCAATTCAAGATGAGACTGTCGTCGTTCCCAGAAGCAAGATAAAACTACAAAAATAATTAGGGCTGCTAATTTAGCCCAATAATTTAAATCTGCCTCTTCCCCCTCACCAACTATGTTCAAAGGGAGAAGTGGCGACTGGGCATGGCCTAGGCAGCCAGCTTAGCCTGCTGGGAGACTTCTGGGTATCAGTTTTTGGCCAGCAATGAATTGTTATTACCCAATCCACTTCTTGCACAGCTGATAACCAGTAATGTCAGAAACAGCTTACATGTGATCAAGTCTCCCCCCAGCCAGGATGCTGTACTCGTCCTTGCTCCTTAAGAAACAATGGAAAATTCCAGCCTCAATGACAATTTAATCCATCACCTTTTCCAAAGGGAAGCGATACACGGTTTCAGCAGAGCTTCAAGCTAAAATTCAACAAGAGACACATTAAGTGCTTGGACAAATCACTGGGTGGCCAGCTCCACAACACAATCACCCAGGTAGCCAGGACAGTTGGACATCCACACACCCATGTGATCATATTGTACATAAGCAACTCTAACAACCTTCCAGGGAACATACTACAGCAGTTACTCATTTAGTGCTTAAGTAATTGTCTCCACACGTCACTACTTTATATATCTTCTCTCACTAGACAAGCCCCAAGAATGTACTTTGAATATTCCAAGTCTGATTAGCCTGCATAAATAATTCAAAAAACTCACAGTAATGCTGCTTAAAACACCAACAGAGAGGACATTAATCTTGCTCATTGAGAGTGCAATGCAGGGTGTGACACAGTGATGCAACAGTTGGACAGTATCAGACAGTGCTTGCTTAAAAGGTTTTGCACAGTAGCCAGCAGCCTTCACAGGGAAAAAGATGCATGATCTGGGTTAACTGGCACACATGGAGATCAGGAGGGATGACACACTGTAGCTAGGCTGTTCACTAGAGCCATGAGGTCTCATACAGAACAGAGACGGTAACATGTATAGGGACTAAGCAGCAGATATGCCTAGAACCACACATGACTCATGAAACCATGCAAGTTCTCCTTTAACCACTTCCTAGGCTAAGCTCGCTATGGACACCATCATTTTCCTTCCCAGACTGAAACAGCAACTCAGTTAACATTCTATCCCAAGTGTTTAGCTACAAACCAGCAGTTTTGGGGAAAGCAATGAGGTAACACACACAGTTGCAAAGTGGAGCTATACTGCAGTCTACTGTTGGCTACAGCTCAAAGCAAAGACAATCCTTCACTGCTAATGTGCTATCTATCAAGGACATTGCCACATTCCCACACTATGCAGATCCCACCCAAACTGTACATGCTTCAGAGGAGAGTTCTGAACTGTAAGTGGCCAAACACAGAAGTCACTGTTAGGAGTGAGGGCTGGCTGAGAGGCTCTGAGAGCATCACAGCCTGGAAGTTCAGAGATGAATGTTGCAGACATACAACATCCTGGCTGAGAGGCCACTGTGTCCAACTCATCCAGAACTGCAGTGTCATTAGCTGCAGTTCCCTCCTCTGTCAGCCAAGGCAGTCTGGCACACGAAGGGTGTTTTATGCACTCACTAGAAACACATAAGTGAGGGTATGCCTTCTCCACATAAAGAATATCCCATGCTCAAGGGGAATTTCTATGTTTTTCTACAAATAGCCTTAAATATTTAAAATATTTGAATATTTAATTCTATTTACAATATTGCTGAAGAACATAACAGAATCTCAGTGTGGTACAGAACATCATGGAATGTTGCCCACAAAAAGGCATTAAGTTAAGCTCTTGCTAGCATCCTGCCCCTCCCCAGGGATAAGAGGTATCACAGGCAGCCTTGGGCAGGATGTCACAGCTCTGTACATGAACACAGTCATGTACAGAAAGCCTGAAAATATATGCGCAATTTTTCCCACTTCAGACCATAAAATTTACCAGTGTATCTATGGTGAAATAGAGTACTGACCAATTTATAAAAGCAGGCATCTACAGCACACAATGAAGTAACAAAATACAGAAGTTTATTGATAACTGCATGTTCTGTCATTTGATTTCAAATCCCCTTCTGTCCCAGAGAAATGCTCAGATCAATCTTACTTGATAAGCTGAAAACATTGTTTAGATTCCAAAAAAAGAAATGCAAGAAAATTAACACAGTTTAACTAATTTAAGGCCTAGTCAGAAGTTGCTCTTTAAAAGACAGGCACTGAAGCCAATGCACATCAGGTACTAAAAGATGCCAAATGCTTCGCATTGCAGATAGCATCAGCTACAGCAGAGCCTGCAATGTAGGAAGCAGCCTCTGGTTGTCTTTTCTACATGACAGCTTCCTGTCAAGTACTGGAACAAAGAACTGAAATGGCTAATGTGTCTAAAAGTCAGCCAGAGGCTGGAGAGCCACAGGCTGGAGAGCTCAGGAAGAGCTGCTAAGAAATACATGTTTGGAAGTAACATACCTAAGTTCATTCCAGAGTTGCAGTTTCAACTACTGCCTTGTTTTCCTGGGGAGAAATTAAAAGGCAGCTCCAAACCAATCTGAAAGGTACAAAGGCATTTAAATCCCTACTTTCCATAGCTATTTCTATCCTAGCACTACTCCATACGTTTCACTATTTCAAAAGGCAACTAAGTCTTAAAGCAGTCACCCACTGCTGCTGACACAAGGTATCTGGCCTAGGAAGCATTACAATCACAGAGGTTTAGCATCTGGCCCAGCACTGTGTCTCAATGGCAGCAGTTCCCAGGGAATGTGGGCTAGAACAACCGTGGATATACAAAATAAGGCCACTTGTTCTTTCGTGTACCTGAACAACTCCTGTTTTGATATGTCAGATTTAAAAGGTCAGTATTCAATATATTTAACAGTAAGCACCTGGAGTTAACATTCATATATCAAAGCTCTGGATATGATCATAAAATCCATTCAGAGAACAAACCCTCCCCCAAAACCATCTGTGCAAAACATGCACGTTTTCCAAACATGATTTACGATAGATTTTAGTAATACAAACCTTCTGTTCATGCTGGCTTTGATTTTCCAGCTAAGGTAATCTACAGCAAAATCAACTACAGCCCTAGACTGGGGAGAACTCACATAGTTCTCTCAACCTTACCAATAAAAATCTGAGACAGTCAAAGGCAAAGGTAAGGCTGATGACAGACAGGAGAATTCACTAACAGACGCAGCATAGACAGTACCAACAGAAAATTCACTGTGGTGGAGATAGGAGAACAGTCCTGGTTTCTACGGGGAGCCAAGTGAACACCTTTGCTGAAGCTAAGCCCTTTCTATACAGGCTGGGCCAGAGTGACCTGGCTGACACCTCAGCATATTCTCCATGGTAACTGTAAACTTCCAAGTTGCCTCTGTTCAAAGAGTACCAAAAAGCTATTGTTTGCACCCACATCTTTATCTGAAAATATACAAGCACTTAACTAGAAGCACCTACATGAAACAGCATGTTGGACTGCCACTTGTAAAGAGCAAGTCACAGTAATCAGCAAATTACTAAAGGCATCCAAAAGACCTGAATACCCGGGGAGGAGAAGACCACAATCTTTACAAACATACGGTGGTTTTTTGTCCCTGTATTAGCAATCAAGTACTGCAAGCAAGAAAGGAGAAAAAGAAGCAATGACTGAAGACACTCTTAACCATGGCAGCACTTGTTCCAGTGGAACATGTTTATATTCACACAACTTCAAGTCAGCTCACACTGTGAAACTGCATCCCATTGCCTAGGGGAAAGCCCAGCCTACCTGCTGTACATCAGAATCTTCAAGTGTGACTTCCAGGCCCCTCCCCATTCACAGTGTTTGACATGTTGACTGTATGGATAAGCTTGATTCCACAAGAGCATCCTGAGCCATAAGCCAGCTAAGAACCTAAGTCTGAGGAACTCATCACTAAGTAGCACTGATTTTTCACAAAGTTACACTAATGTCCGGCTCTGCCACTCACCCAGGCAGGCCAATACATCTTCCACAAGGCAGCCATTCCCTCCCCAGCCCTTCCTCCCCAAATCACCAGATTATCCTTCCTACACACTCTAACATAACCCTCATCCATCTACCTAAGAATCTATTCACAAGCAATAGTGTATAAACTGACCTCGCCACCACAGACAAGAGTTTCTCCATTAGTGACAGTGACACAATGACACTAATAGAACGCAATGCTGGATTTCCCCCCTGGTGGATTGAGGACTTTGTTGTGCGAGCGTGGCCTTGGCCCTAGTCGGGGTTCATGATTGTCTATCTTGGGTTCTGGCTCCTTGCATTGCTCCTCTTTGCCCAGAGCTTTTTTCTTGCCTGTATCTTCCAGGTGTGGTTTGATATTTTCTGCAGCTGCATTAAAGAAAACAGATTAGATCATGAGATCACTCACTATTCTGTAGTGCACAAAGTGCCTCATCTTCTGTCAGCTGCATTATTTCCCACATCTCCCATCCACAGCACACCAAGGTTTCTCATTACCTGTTCATTTTTCCTGAAGGAAACGTGCTAAGAAAAGAATTTCACTTTTCACAACAATTCCTTTCTTCCTTCAGCAATCCTTCTTACAAGGATATGAAGACTGAGCAATACACCTTCAGAATTATTTTGACAGTTACAGGCATTTAAGAGATAAAATGTACCAATCGATCCTTTCACAGTGAGCTTGAAAGCAGGGTTTCCATCATTCTTTAACAGTTAGCTGATCAATAATACATTTTGTCAGTCAGCTGTTTATTATTTACAACTACAGAAGGCCAAAATTAGCCATTTGAAGGAGATGGCAAGAAAGGAAGACGTAACCTCTTCCTTATTTTAAGAGATGTTTTGCCATATACAGATTCCATGCATATCTGTATATACACCCAAGGTATCAAGCAAAGTCTAAACACATAGACAGAGTATCATGACTCACGCCTGTGTTCTCCTCAGTAAGAGGAAGAGAACCATTTCCCTGAGACAAGTAAACAGATTTCTGACTAAACTTTTCAGTCATATTATCCTAAAAACATGAGACTAAGGCGAGTGTTTAAGCAGAAGCACAAGAAACTTCCTCATAGCTTATCTTCCCAAAGAGAACAAAGAAAATAATTTCTCTTGCTGACCTTCTAGCTTCTTTGGTATTTCCTCTTCTTTCAAGACAATGTGATCCTGCAAAGAAATCAAAACTATCTTAGCGTATTATTATTCTCAAACAGCAAGTCTGTCACAAAATCCTTCTGGAAGTTTTGCTTCATTTCTAAGTTTATAGATCACTGATCAAATAAAAGCAAGCTGTGTGCAGCCCTTCATCCCCTCACTTCTACAGAACCCCAAAAGCAGGGGCACTAATCTTCTATGTTATGGCAAGGTGCATATCTCAGAAAATTCATTGAAACATGGATGAAGAGGTTAAATTAGATCATCAAAATGGTAAGCACAGCAGTGGTGGGTTAACTGCCAGACTCAATTTTAAAGGCCTTCTCCAACCTTAAGGATTCATTGATTTTAAGGTCAGGAGTTACCAGTCCTGTCAAGCACCTGCTATCATGCAGGAGAAGTTGTTACACATTATAATACAGGCAGCCCTTGAAGAAGCCCTATTTGTATGCACAATTCCTGTCTTCAGCAAGTATCCTAACAGTCAAAACATTTAAAGACCATTTCCCCAGCAATCTGAATTGACAGTTGGAAATACACAGCCACACTTCAGAGAAGTGTGTTTTCCCACTCATAAAACTCAACTTGCAGTAGTTTTTGTAAATATGCTGTCTTCTTTCCATCTCAGTATCTCCCACAATTCCAATGTTCTAATTAATGACATTAGAGTTTCCACAACGGCGTCCTCTATTTAGTCAGGAATTCATGGGAATTAAAGTTACATTTCTAAAAAAGTAACTAAAAAGAAAGAGCGACCATCCCAATAAAGGGGTACAGAGAAACAAAGCAAAGCCCTCTCCTACACCAACAGCACTACTCCTGCCAAAACCTAGCTCCCAATCTTATTTTTCCTCCTTGTCCTTTCATATGGCCCCAGATACTATTCAGAATATGCATAAAAAGAAAGCACTCAACCAGCATCTTGAATTTAAGTGAAAAAAAACAAAAGGCAAGGAAGTTAAATTCAACTGATCCTCTCTTCCTAAGCTTCCAGGAAAAACTAAACTGTTTTCAGTACAATGACAATTTCTGTCCTGGTTCCAGCCAGTAATGGGGTTAATTTTTGCAGTAGCCAGGGAGGGCATGGCCAGGACCCAGAGCTTATTCCATACCACATCATGTGCAGGGTGTGGGGGGAAGGTCCCTTCTGGCCAGCAGTGGTGGCTGAGCATGGTGAGCACTCACGTGTGAACTGTTCATCCTTCTTGTATACTCTGTTACTGATTTTGTTGCTGTTACTGTTCTTTTCTTATCTCATTGCTATTTCCAGTAAATTGTTCTTGTCTGTGATTTTTACCTTTTACTTCCAATTTCCCTCCCCAGCTGCAGGGAGAAGGGGGAGGAGAGCGTGAGTGGTGCATGTTTTGGAGTGTTTCAGTGGGAGCACTAAACTGGGGAATATCATTCCTAAACCACATCAGTTTCATAGAATGTTAAATTTCCATGCTATTTGACATGCTGAAACATTATCACCATAATAGCTATTGGTATATTTACTTAAAGTAAGGCAGCAGGTCGTAAATTTGCATATACGGCACTTAAATACAATAACTGGTAAGGTACCCTGCTTTTTCCAAACCCAGATGTGGTCATAACTACAAGCAACTATTACACATCCCAGCTTTGAGAACAAAACTCAAATGTATAACCTATGTGTAACAACTGTAATACTATACTAAGAGATACCTTTGTCCATCTTGCACCAATCAAGTGCCTGCTGGGCCTGACACCACTGATTCCAGGTTCACTTTTTCACTGTTGATCACTTAAGCCTAATGTGCTGAAGTGCTTTCAAGGTAACTGTAGATACATGTATTTAAGAGAGGTGAAGTGCACAGCCAGGCCTCACAAAGGTTTATGACTGGAGGTCACCAGCTTCCCAAGTCTGCATCAAGATCACATCTGCCAAACCTTAGAATAAGGAGAAATATCTCCTCCCTATCCAGTTAAAATGCCTCTTGGCTCTGTCAAGAGCTCCAGCTGTATCTCACTTATATGAAAGATGAAAGACTTTTTATCTTCTTTTTTTTTGACAGCACAGTCTAATTAACACTTTTACAACAAACTGCAGAGATCTGATACACCCAAAATAACAAGCTATCAAAGAGACTTCGGGAGTAACTGTCTAACTCAAAGTCACTCCATGCACATTCAGTTCTGTTCTTAGGGAGAGCACAGGCACGTGACAGAGCATGACAAGACACTGGAGCTGCTGGCTTCTTGATCTGACAGCAACAGAAGTACAAATACCTTGGGGTTGTTCGGGTGTGCTCGCACAATGCTAGGAGAGACAGGAGACCCAAAGATATCGCTTGTCTTCCCACCAGGTGGATTCATGCGTGGACGAGGCTGAGCAGAACTAGAGTCCTCAAAAATGCCACTTTCTTTTCCTCCTGCAAAGTAGTAGTTAAGACCTTTTTTCTAGATTAGTTTTATCACACTATATTAAAAAATATATATATAATTCAAGGACTTCTACAACCCTGCTGTCTAGGGATTTTGTCATATTTGCCTAGTTGAAATCCTTTGTTACCATTCACCTGTGGGTCTCAAACTGAGCTAACTGCTGATACAGCTCTACAACAGAAGCTTCCTTTCATCATCTCTTAGAACCTCAATTTGGAAAGAATTAAGACTTGAATGATGCGCTAAAAAGTCTGTGAACATGCAGATCACTGAAATATTCAAATATTCAGAAGTCTGAAGTGATTTGTTGTTCAAACCTACTCAGTATATAAAAATGCATCATAAAAAGACAGATCCCAGCATTCCAGTTTAGGAACACAAAACCATTCTATGCTGCAATTCAGAGCCAAGTCACACAGAAAGAGGGGGCAGCTTTTACCTGGAGGGTTTGTTCTTTTTGGAATGTTCTGAGGTTGTTCTGATGCTCCAAAGATATTGGATGCCATCCGGTGTGGCCTGCTTGAAGAAGACACCTCTGTACTCCCAAAGAGATTGCTAGAATCTCCCCCTGGGGGCTTCAGTACCCTGTATCACAGAAGGAGAAACAAGATATGAAAGTTCATTTAAAATTTACAGCATTCAACATATTTGGTGTCACCTTCCCATTCTCTCCTTGTATGTAATTATCCTGATTTTAATTTACTTTAGGTAATTCTGCTATATCCATGAAATAACTACTTTTCAAGAGCTGTTTTAATATTCTTAAGTTCAGCACAAGTATTGCCAACCTCCTCGTCAGTCAACTTCATCATTAAGGTATCTGTGATTACATGGAATGATCCAAACACTGCCATCTACACATATGGCTACACTATCTGTGGTGTTCCAGAAAGAACAGAGATTAAGACAAGGCATATGATGGTTAGGATTTTAAAAATAACCATTACAGAATCAGAATTTCTGCTAAACTGCACATACCAACTCTGAATCTGTGATACAATTCAAACGCACTGACTTTTAAATAAAAGTAGACATTTCACAACTACTAAAAAATTTGCTAGTCTCAACCGTCAGTTATCATAATAGCTGCTGTAGTTTAGAATGGAGAGACAGAATACCAAAAAGCCAATTCTTTAGCGGTCAAGCTGCAAATCCTTTAAAACTGAAGCTTTGCACCAGAGGATATCAAATGGATCTGCAGAAAAATTGGAGCTTACAACAGAAATCATCTGAATTCTTGAAGACTTACTGGAAGTCATGCTTGTCCTTCAGTAGTAATTCCATAGTTAATGCCCAGGTCTTGTTCAACAGACTACAGGTCCTGCCCCAAAAAGGAACCAAACTACTATTTGAGAGTAGAATCAGTGGAACTAATTGGAAAATTAACAGAAAAAGCACAGGAAAGAGATGAATACCTACATATGGCTGGAAAGTAGTTCAGCAAAAAAAAAGGACCTGGGGGCGCTGGTTGACAGTGGCTAAACATGAGCTCAGTGTAACCAGGTGGGCAAGAAAGCCAATGACATCCTGGCTTGTACCAGGACCATGTAGCCATTACATTGTCACAGACAGTAAAGTTCATGTTAAGTTTTGGTATAGAGTCCCAAATAGAAGCAGAAGCTGCTCCCGAGGGTCCCAGCAGGGCCAGTGAAGCTGGGCAACTCGTATCTTCTTTGGGTGTTGATGATGGTGGCAAGACAGCAGGAACAAAAGCAAAGCAAAGCAAAAGCAATGGCAAAAAGCACCAGCTCTCCCTAATGCATGTTCTTATATAGAAACTTCCTAACAAGCTAAGGCACAAACTCAGACTACTACTTCTTAACCCATCAGAATTCTAGTTTTTTAGCACGCCAGGCTACATATAAACTACGCATATGGTCTATCTTGTTCTATCTGAAAAATTTAAGCAATATTCTTACTATAGCTTTATTATATCTAAAACTATGTTCTTGGAGTCTCCACAGAACCCCTAAGTATCTAAGAACTATGTTTTTCAACCTTTACTAGAACTTGAACTTCTACACTGGCATCTAAGACCTTTTACTTACTAAAAGCACTTAAAATCCATTTTTTAACTTACTTACTTGCTTGCTTATACTAAAACTTAAACTTACACTTCTACTTTATGTGTGAGTGGCTTCACATACTTCAGTCTATCCAAAGGCTTTAATTCAATCCCTGCACTCTGATTTCTCTCTGAAGAATTCAGAGACTCCTGACTTACTGACTCCAACACCTCACAACAAGAAAGAGTTTAAGTGGCTGGAGCATATCCACAGAAGAGTATGGAGCTGGGGAAGGGTCATGAGGAACAGCTGAGGGAGCTGGGGAGGCTCAGCCTGGAGAAAAGGAGGCTCAGGGGGAACCTTCTGGCTCTGTACAACTCCCTGACAGGAGGGGACAGCCAGGGGGTACTGGGGCTCTGCTCCCAGGAAACAGGAACAGGACAAGGGGAAACAGCCTCAAGTTGTGCCAGGGGAGGGTACACTGGACATCAGGAGGAATTTCTTCACAAGAAGAGTGGTTAAGCATTGGAATGGGCTGCCCAGGGCAGTGGCGGAGTCATCATCCCTGGAGGTGTTCACAAAATGACTGAACATGGCACTTAATGCTCTGGTCTAGTTGACAAGCAGTGAAAGGTTGAACTCCATGATCTCAGAGGACTTTTCCAACCTTAATGATTCTGGGCTTCTGTATAAAAAATAATTTTTACAGTTACATCTACCAATTTCTCACAGTCTTAGCAGCTGAAAAAAGGTAGTAGGTCAACTACACAACTTCTAATCTGAACCCTGGATCTGGAAACTAAAGCATCCTTTGCTTTTAAACCAAGAGAACAGTTATAAATTGCAAGATCTTGATCCCACCCTACCTGAACACAATTCAAATGTCAGTGGATTATTACAACCCCTCCTCTCCCTAGCCCTGTAACAGCAGCACGTCATTACAGGTGAGCTACACTGAACATAAAGTGAGGTTCCTCTTGGTGCCAAATCTACTCCACTTCAAGATTTAATTTCACAGAAGTAGAGATATTTGGCCGCTCTGTCAGAGAATGAGCTTTGTGTGCATTTCAGATCTCAAGATGCAGAAAGCAGTTTTAGGCCTTCTGGGAAGGAGAAAAAAGTTCCTCTTTTAGTCTGGGAATAGTTTATATAAACAGTACTAGCCTCAGAGGGACTGTCTTTGCAGGCCAATTTCAATATTTTAATCCTTAGTATGATTGTGGATTTAATAAATGCCTTTAGCTTAACAAGTAACTAGAATTTCAGCAGACAAGATAACTCCTTGTCCAAAGCACAGGTTAGATCACACAAAGTATATTAATTTACAATTTAGTGTCCAACAGACTACAGATCCAACTAGCCTCTGTGCTCTACACATATTTTAGAAGACTTAAAGCCACTATTAAAGCAATATTGTATAGGTAAATTATGTATTTAAATAATCCACAACGGTGCAGAAAGCATGAGGCAGTTTAAATATTTAAAGTGGGGAGACTGAAGGAAAAGGGAACTCTACTCTAAAGAAGTCGTTTGGGAAGGGGTCTCTATTAAAATGGACTCCTCTCACATAATTTAAATTATTTTTTACTTTACCTGTTCTTCTCAGCTATTTTAAAACTGCATTTAGTCTTTGTTGCATTTCAACTACACTAAGTATACCAGCAAAGAGACTGAAAGGAAGTAAAAAGCTGTTTATACAGCTGGAATCTCTTACACCCCAGATTCATTCAATTTACCATGCTGTTTGCTTAACACATGCATGTAAGCATAGGAGGGAATAATAAAACAACCACATTCAGAATTTTTTTTGTGTAAGAAAAATAGCCAGTCATAAGAATCAAATTACTTCTCATTCCTGCAATGGGTTTTAAGAGCTATTGCAGAAATAAATTCTAGAGAAAATCCATGTTAAGATTAAAAGACTTGATAATTCAGTAATAATTCAAGATAATTCAAATAATCCAATTCAATAATTCAGATAATTCAAAATAAATCCAACACTGATTAATCTTATACTGTCCTCTTATTATCAGCTTAGTATATATAAGAAAACCCTACTGTTGAACAAATTAACCAGAGCCATCACTGGTGGTGCTTACAATGTGGAAATCACCTTTTCTGCCAGCATCACGCAAAATAATGTCTTGACTCTACATACACAAAATGGATTTACCTCAATTTCAAGAACTTCAGAGTGCTGGGAACTTTCCAATCATTACATAAACTTTCAAATGGCAGTGATACCAGGTTAATAAAATTCAAACTAATACAAAGTCAGAGAACTAAGTCATTCACAAGAATTACCAAAAATAACCTTGAAGTACAGCAACAAAGTCTGTCAGCTGATGCCAACAACAAAGAGGACAGGGCTTCGCACTCGTTCCCTCCAACCAAATACACGGGAGACTGCAAAGCTATTTTCTTGCTGTGTAGCCTCTAGAGCACTGCTGGCCTCCCTGTACTACCACGTGCTCACTGAGTTCTAGAGTCGTGAGACATGCAGGCCCCCACATCAAGTAAGAAAGGCAGATTTCACCTCTAAATCCTACCAAAGGAAAACAGCATGCTAAACTCAGCAAGCCAAGATGAGCTGCTTCAACAGAGTACACAGAAATTTAACATATACTGTATAGTAATTTTATACTTCATAGTCATTTTAGTTTAGGTATTATGCCAGTTTATATAGAGACATTTTTGTTTCTTGTAGCCAAGTATGTTGGGTCTTTCTTCCTTTGGGAAGGTGTTGTTTTATTCTTTCAAACCACGAAAAAACAACCCTTTGTCTTCTACAAAATCTAAATCTGCCTTTCTCTCCCTCCCCTCCAGCAGACCAGAAGTTTGTGAACTCTAAAACAGCTAAATCAAGAGCCCTATTCTGCAAGTCTAAAAGGCCCTGGTAATTGCTATGTTCTCTTCTGGCAGATTTGAAGAATTTTAATTAGTTCTTCTGATCTTTTTTTCATCCCCTACATTCTAACACACTTGAATTTGAATGCCCTTTTCTCATTAAGCCTTTCAGCCAACCTATGGAAGGCTTATCCATTACTTCAAGACTCCCTCTTCATTTTAATTTTTTTTAATCCTGCCTGAAAGTTAAACATTGAAGTTTTACCATTTTTCAGACTGTTCTAATACAGTAGATAAGAGCTGCATTATACATAAGAGACTAGCAGAAAGCAAGTGTTGAGGTTTGGAACCACAGGCTCTAAAACAAGACCAGAGGTCGTGGGGTGCTCCTGCTGTGGGATCAATAGAGACTCACGGCTCATCAAACAGCTCACTCACATACAAACAGCAAGCTGTGTTATGCAGTCATGCTCTTGATCTAAAAGCTCCAAGATATTCCGCAGTGGCCCCGATGGGAGTAGAGGAACATGAGTTCCATTTCCAAGATGGTTAAATTTACCATTGTCAGCTCTTTGCAGTAGTTGTGAAACTGCTCATACAGAGGATGAATTGAGAGTATGTTAATACAATGCATCTTTATAGCGCACAACAGCAGAATGATACAACTGTCCTGCTTTGCTTTTAGAAGCTCTTAGACATGCAGTTCCGTGTTTTATTTTGAAAAAGTAAAACTTCCTTAAAAATACAAAGTGTCATTGTTGAAGTTTAATAAACTAAAACTAGGCAGTTAATTCAGCAAACTAGTTGCTCTATCACTGTACACATTTACAGGATCACTAGAAACACACTTCACTGGACAATTAAGTGAAAGCTTACACTCAAAATCTTCTTAGCATAATTTATTTCTAACAGTAATACCCCTGCATTATGAAGTTTTCAAAATGCAAATACTTGTTTATAATTTTCTAGGCAGGAGTTTCATACTAGGAAGACTTTTTTTTT
>VZTT01054226.1:42104-52825 GCA_013400855.1 Buphagus erythrorhynchus | reverse complement strand
TAGTACATTACATTTTCTGCAGAATGGAAAAAAATCTGACTTCTGGGATTAGAAAGATCCCCTTTCTACTCTGTCCTGGGGATTTCTGCAATTACAAATGTATTCCACACTGCTAGAAAATGAGAGAGAACATAACTCAAGCAAGGTTCACATTTCACGTGAGTGTTGCATGAGGCAGTAGACAAGTTCACTGTTTTCTGGATGGATTTGATCTCAATCATTTTAATGTAAACATTACAAATCTATCAGAATTGACTTAACCTGCAGGAGGAATGAGTAGTGAATTTATACTCTGGTTTGTGAAAAAACTGATTTGAAGAATGATAAATAATAATTACATTTTATTATGTTGAATTAAAGAAACTAAACTTACATTTTCCAAATACTTGGCCTGTGGCTTTCCATGGATCTAATGCTATTCTATGCATAAATTATTCTGACATTTTTTAAGGTGTGACATTATTATTCATATAAATCAAAACTATTTTCCATCAATGACCATTCAGCCAATTTCTTTTCTGCCTAAGCAAAACTTACCAAACTGGAAGTGCAATGCTCTTCTGCAACTAAAATTGAACCTAATCCTCTCTCCTTGTTGGAGGGTTTAGAGGACACCCTAATTTTACAGAACTGTAGATCAGGCTAAAGCCTCAATTTTATTGTCCTCCCTATTCCACAAAATCCTTAATCAAAACCAACTGAAGTTATTAACAAAAAGAGGCAAGAAAAACATCTGGTTGCAACAGGCTTTTGAACAAATGGCGAGTTCACTGTGAAAATCATAATTAAAAAAAGATTTGATTAAGTCTACAATAATATCAAACAAAAGTGTATTCCAAAAAGAGCTTAGCCAAAGGTAGAGCTCATTAAAAGGGATCTGGGGGAAAGCAAAACCTAAAAGCAATGGAAAGTAAGAACAGAGGTAAGAGAGATGGTTATTTTGTCTGTCCTTCTATGATTTTCCCTGGAGATTGCTGAGAGCAAGAGGAAATTATCACAGTTGTATAACTTTAGTAATTTGTTCCCAAGGCTTATTTTTCCTCTCTCAGAAACCCTGTAAAAACTCTGAATTTCAGGTCTTTATTAAAGAATAACACAAAGCCTGAAAACAAATAAAAGCCAAGGAGATCCTTTTTTTTTTTCTATCAGTGGGATTTTATTTTCTTTGCTTCTTGATTTTTTTAATTGATTCCCTGTGAAACTTTATGAGCTGTGCAATTTCTTCTTAAAGACTTGAGACAACAGAAGCTTGGATTGGATTTTTCCTCCTTCTAGCATTTTCTGCCTGATTATTCTTACTTCAGCTGGTCTGTTTTTCCCACTGAATGAAGTGTGAGGCAGGGCTGTTTCACTGTATAAGCAATGAAATTACAAACAAAATTACAGGTTACTCTCTCTTTTATATTCTATTTCCTGCCCCAGGGCATCCTGTATCATTTATCTGTTATCAAACAGTGTGTATTGACTATATGTGTAGTTGTAAATAGTAGTAAGAGACACAACAGGACAGAATATGTTCATGAAACTTTGTCTGATTTTGTGGTCTTCAAAGTTTTCCCACTTTGCACTAGGAATTACCACTTGGAGAACAGGCAGTCTGCCTCCTCCTTGTACCTGAATCCTGATTAAGAAATTATTTCAAAGACCAGCCACCTCTGAAAACCTATAAATTACGTAAAAGGCTTAACTCATTATTAGGGATGAAAGAAGGTACATCCTGCATATGTAAACTAAACTGATGAATCACAAACTGATTTTCTATTTGCATAAACTGAAATATCTTTGAATTCAGAAGAACCAACTCAATTTACACTCACTGGGATTCAATCCATAAATGCATTGCTTAGAAGTGGTTTAAGTTAGAAGGGTGCTATTAAGTGTAGGGGAACAAATCAGTGAGGCAATGAATTCTTTCTGTCAAATAATGAGTGATTTCAGCTCCCACTAAAGGAAATATTTTTTTTGTCTGTAATTTCATCATCCAACAGCTGTGCTTTAATTTTCACAGGATGCTCACAGAAAATCAAGTAATCATTTAAGACATTTACATTGGAATGTAAATACTTTGCTGTTTCGTTCCTCTTCTTATTTATGCAATTAGAGGATCAGGCTGACTAACAAGTTTTGACAGAGAATTACATACATTCTTTTTCTGTATAAACCTACAGTCCTAAACAAGTATTTTGGCAACCATTTTATCAGACTCTAAAATAATAAGAACTTCGGAAATTCATTCTTATGTATGTCCTTTATTCCCTTATGTGTTCACCCTTGAAAACTAGTATGGATTATTTGGATCAAAATAAGAATATAAAGCAGCTGTTTTATAACCAACATTTTATTTAATCCTTAATGGTGGAAGATCCAACCTAAACTGCAGTTACAGAGAACTGGAGAATTAAAAATAGAACTTTTAGATGAAACACAGGGCTGAACCAGAAGAAACTTAAACTGGTGAAAAAACGTAGAGTACGTCCTCTGAGGACAGTGACCTTTACCTATTAATTTAGAAAATGAGTATTTTACAGGAATGGTTTGGGGTTTTGTTTGCTTGGGTTTTATTGGTGTGGGCATGCCCACTGTCAGATGAGGTCTTACAAGTCCTGACATTAGAGTTCAAATCACAATTCTAGCAATTAATGTAGTAAAACAATGTATATACGTAATACATGTGTATTTTGAACAAACTGTTTTAAAAAGACTGTGATCTAATTAATATTAGAGTCATTGAATCCCAGAATGGTCTGGGCTGGCAGGGACCCCAAAGCCCATCCAGTGCCACCCCCTGCCATGAGCAGGGACACCTTCACTAGCCCAGGCTGCTCCAAGCCCTGTCCAGCCTGGCCTGGGACACTTCCAGGGATCCAGGGGCAGCCACAGCTTCTCTGGGCACTCTGTGCTAGGGCTTCACTTTATTAACCAGGAAAAGTTATGTTCAACCCTTTGCTAAGTCAAACTTTCCTCAAAACTCAGGAATGTCAAGCACATCATGCATTACAACTATTAATTTTACTGTGGAATGTTTTATACAGCAAGAGTTCGCAAGAACATCTGTGCCTTAAGAAGTCTGAAGAAATTAATAATATCAGATCAGTATCTCTAAATCATTTCCAATCTAAGGACTGAAGTGTAGCCTATGGCAAAGTCATGGACCATTAATATGTTGTCAGAGACGTTTAATTATTCATTAGTCATTAACTCAGCAATTGTTCTATCAAAACACTAATTTTTTCATGTAAATGATGAAATTTCTTTTTGTTTCTTTATTGTTAGGTGTATTTGGAAATGTGATGAGTTTTTAATATTTATGTCTGAAGATATTCTCAAGAAATAAAAGTACAATACATTGCTAAAACCTTCTAAAGCAGTAGTGTTTTCATTTTTCTGGTAGTTCCTTGAGTGATGATCTCAGCATTTTTTTCTGCAGAATAGTCTTTACAGTCCACTATAGTAGAAACAGGAGTACCCCTACCATTATGTTTTATTGTAGTTATCATGGAAAATCGTGTTTATTTTCCTTTGCTCACATCTCTTGTCATATTCAGTACTCTCATTTAGAATATGACCAGTTTCCTCTCAGGTCTTTTTTATTTTATCCCCATAAATGTCCCCAAACTGATAATCTTTCCAACTTTTCTAAAGTAATTGTTGTTGCTTTTCCTACAGAGTATCATTGATCTAGGTGACATATTTTTCTATTGTCTCGTACAGTTTAATGGATTCAGTCCTTTTTCTCATGTTCTATTTTTCATGAATTCAGCTTTATTTTTCTTTATTATGTACTATAACTTTTTTCATAAACTTCCCTCATAGTTACACTATCTTCCATGACATGTTTATTGGGTTCTTCCACTGTTCACCTGCACTGTCATAATTTTAATCCTAGAATTTGTACTAACTCCTATACAGGAGAAACTCCATGGTTATTACATATTCTTTTGGGCACAGGCATGAAAAAAGCAAGATGTGAACACATATTGCTGAAAAAAATCAAATCAACCAACCAACCAACCAAAGAAACCGATGCAAGAATGGCCCTAATTTTTAAAAAATTATTAATTTAATTTTTAAAATCTCATGTCTTTTTAAGAACAAGCTAAAACAGATTTTGTCATAGATGTTCAGCTGTGAATTATATCTATGGATCATGGGCCAATGTAATTGCAAGTGAATAAACTGAAACACAGGAAAATCACAGTTTTAGATTTTCTACTATTTTGTTTATGCTTCCTCTCAGTGTTCTTGTACTCTGTTTCCCCCAGAATCTGGAGCAAAGCTGCTCTTTTTTCACAGTAAAATAACTTTGATTCAAAGCTTCAGATGTCCCACTTCCACAGAGAATATTGGATGGAAGCTATCAAGGATGAGGCCATTGGCTCCTCTTGGCTGTTCTAGAAGTACTTTTAAGCTCTCAGATTCATTACACATGCACAGAAGTCCATTAAGATTTGGATTCCCTACAGGATATCCCTCTTACCTATCAATTGCCCTGACATCTGTAGTACGGAAAATGTGAGTAATTAATTACTTCAGGCAGAATTCCCCCAATAAATCAGAAGCCCCAGTCTCACAAGTAAATATGAAAAATGGCAATAACAAAACATGGTTGAAAACTGTGGCTCTCACAATATACATAATTTTTAGTTTCTTTATTTTGATGAATTTAACTTACCTAATAAAAAAGGCATGAGAAAAATTCCAGAAATCTCCCTACTCCAGCTAACAATCTTGGTCAGGGAATTATTAGTGGAATTATTAATATTATAGTTTCCTACTCCAGTAAGACAGGAACAGGAGCACGGTGACATCTTATACATATGATGTGCTCTACAAACACAAAGTTAAAACCCCCCAAAAATCTAGAAACAACCAAAACCCAAACAAAAGAGAAGTTTGGGGGCATGATTGGAAAACCTAGGAATAAATGTCTGATGCTATAACATACATGCAAAAGAGCTCCATTGGACAAAGACAGAAAAAAAATTTGATTAGGCTTTCGGTCTCATAATTGCTGTGTAGGTCTTTATTGCCAAGTGTACACCTGACACCAAGTACCTATTATCCCTCTACAACAAAGAAGAAGTTATATTTGAAAAAATCAGAGCAGGTAATCTTTTTCATTTTTTGGCAGATTTATTGTTTTACACTGTAAATGTGAGTTAAATATGAGTATGAGCTAAAGACTGCCACTCCCATTGATCTTCAAAGCACAGTTTAATACAAATACAGCTCCTTGGTAAATGGATATTAATGTCTTTTTCCTTCCAAGGCAGCATTAAAGCCTCCTGGAAAACATCAAGTTACAAGTTCATTATCAGATTTAACTTTTCACAATCACTGTGTTCCAGTTGTTATTTGAGCTTCTTCCCCTTGATGCTCTAACCTATAATGCCCCATCTTAAATATTTCCTACACAAAACTAGCTGTTTTTTTAATACTTATAATTCATTAGAGTGTCCCAAAGGACTTGGAGCTTTTACACGTCTTTGTTTTGCTTCTACGCTTTTGGCAAAAGAAATAAAAAGGGGAAAATTTATGCTGGGACAATGCCCAGAGTAGCCCATTCAATCAAAATCGTGTCTTGGTGCAGAGACTATTAGTCAGTCATATTCACATTCTATCTAAATGATTAACTTGTAACACAGAAATTCTGAATTTTTGTGATGTCCTTGAACTGTCCATGGGGTTTGCTGTTCACATTGTCTGGAATGTGTTTGCTTCTCACACCGATTGGATTAAGGCCTATTTTTTAAAATATTGCTTATACTGCACCAAAGCCTAGAGTAGCCTACACAGTGCATTATCTGGAGATTAAAAAAAAAAAAATCAGTTGCATTAATTTTACTTGCAAGTACCACTCCTAATAATTCTGTGTGCAGTGTAGTAATGAAAATTGATATGAACTTCCTCTTTGCAACACAAAAATTGGAAAGACCATAACATTAACCAATAAAAAGTACTCGGGAAATAAAAGAAGGAAATTTTTAAAATCATGTATCTTAACAAATGTTTTGATGTCTTTACATCTTCCAAAATCACCTCGGCAAAGTGGAGAAAAAGCAGATATATTTTTTGTTCTGTGAGGGACCAGAGGACCCTCTTGGCCAGAAAGGCTGTGGAATCTCCACCCTTGGAGATGAGAATCCAACTGCTCACGGTGTTGTGTAACCTGCTCCAGCTCAACCTGCTTGAGACTCTCCAGAGGTCATTTCCAGCCTTTCCTGGTTTGAAAAGACAGGGAAGAGCAGGACCTTCCTTTGAAATGGAGCCAATAAACCCTCCTCTCTGAATTCGTATAATTTTGGAATTAGACCGGCTCTCAGGCGAAGATATGGGGATAGGAATAACAGTTCTTTACTAATATATATATATATGTGTGTATACAACAAGGCAAACAAAACAACAACTATGAAATTACCAACAAACAGGGCAGGAACCCAGTTATAACAGTTATAACATTTCAGTTGTGGATCCCTTTCCCCTGAGGTGCAGTCCCCGTCCCAGCTGGCTCCGGTGGCCAGGCCAGATGTGGTGACCCCGCACAGCTGCAGGGCACTGGGGGTGATGGAGGCTGTGCTCCAGATGGGAACCACGAGGAGAGACTTTGCTCAAGGACCTCTGGGGCAGTAAACAGGATGCTTGGAGGTGGCAGGTTGAAGCAGGGTGAGGTGTGAGGTCCAACAGCTGAGAAATGTGGCTCATGGCACTGGGGTGGCGGGGTGGGGGGTGTCATCCTCTTCTCCTTCACAAGCTTCACAAGCCTCTCCTTCTCTTTATTTGCTGCTGCTGACCTCGGGAGTTTCCCCCCCTTCCCCTCTGTCACTAGCCATCAGCAGTAGGGCCTAGTCATCAGGACTTTCTTGGAGTGTCAATGGAGAAAATTCCACAGAGAGGAAAGGGAAAAACCTAACCCCCAACACAGCCTTAACCATTCTGTGATNCTCCCCCTTTCCCCTCTGTCACTAGCCATCAGCAGTAGAGCCTAGTCATCAGGACTTTCTTGGAGTGTCAATGGAGAAAATTCCATAGAGAGGAAAGGGAAAAACCCAACCCCCAACACAGCCTTAACCATTCTGTGATTCTCCTTGTCAGAGACAGAATAGAAGTTTTCAGAATGTCTTTTTCTCAAACTCTGTGTGGGCAAAATGTGCCATGTTTTAAAACATCTATCTAGTAGGGGAACAGAATGGTTTTCTGTCATTAAAAAAAAAAACAAAAAAAAAAAAAAAAAAAACCCAAACCAAAAAAACCTCCACAACCCATAAACTATTCTGGAGAACCTACAAACCTTCATTGTGAAAGGCAAAAATAGTGGAATGAATCAACTAAATGCCTACCTAAATGCCTATTGGATACCAAAATGCTACAGAGATCGATGTGGACAGGATTAGAGCAACTGTGCTCTTTGACTGTCCTTGCAGCTGCTTCATTTTTGCTGTATATTAATTTCTAGAAGTGTAATTAGTAAAGGACATATTTAGAAAAGGGAACTTTAGCTTGAAAAGCTGCAGTGACCAGTAAGAGCAAGTTTCAAACTGTTCACAGTACTCCAGGCTCTGGCTTTGTTTTATAATTTGCCTTAAGTAGCAACAGAATGAGTTATTTTCACTACCAATATACTCTGTTTATTGCTTTGGTTTTTTTACCTGTGCCCTTCCAGCCATGCATTAGCATGATGACAAAATTGCTGTTACCAGACTACAGTATCTTCTGTGTCCTTGCTTTTGTTAATAATAAAAGCAAATACACCACCCTAAGTTGCACAAATGTACCACCACATGGAGAGTTATCTTAGCTATTTGAAAAATAAAAGAAAGTTAATTAGTATTGCTCTTTCTGATATTTGTCTTTCAAACAGTTATGGACGAGCCTTCTCTTGATGCTATGACCTTGCAGGAGACAAATATCCACATAACAATCTTTACAGCTGTAGTCCTCAGAGCTACAAGAAAAGACAATAAAAGAATACAGATAGAAAGATTCATACAATGCATTGTTTGGAGATTACTGGTGCAAAATCCAGATGAAAATAAAGAAATGTAGTAGCCCCTTAAATAATTTTAGAAAGTAATTAGCAACAGTAAGTAAAATACAATGGTTATAAAAAGTTAATGGTTGAATGAATAGTCGAAAGTATTTTACAGGGCAATCCACATAACAGGCAGATCAGGAGACTTAATAGTGCAAATGTAGTATGGTACAACAAATTTGGGGAAAACATTCTGAAAACTTCCCAGAAAGAGCTGCCATAGGCCTGACTGCTACATGAAAGCACTGGAGCTTTGTCTTTACTACACACAGAAGGGAATAAGTGAAGTAAGGGAATAAATCAAGTGCTGCACCTACTTTGAGCAGTAGTCAGAACAACCCTTCTTATCAGTGGCTTGTGTTAGGTAGGACCCTTTCCAGGTGTCCAGGTGGTGTTTTCTGAGTGGGACCATGTCTTCCAGGGTTCCATCCCTGGTGTGGGCTGGAAACAACACCTAATAATGATGAGTCAGGTGTGACTCTGGTGTGTTTTTCCTGTGTTATTATTTGTTTTTGTTGAGTATTTAGTGTTGTTGTTTTTATTGTTTTTTATTATTGTGTCCTTAAATTTAGTCAATAAGTATTTAAATTAAGCATAGACTCCCCTGTTTGTGTGGCATAACTCCAGATCCCCAGTAATCAGTCAGACAGAACTGTGATAATAGTGAGCAGCAGGTGTTAAAGGCTTTGCTTGACTCCATCCTTGTGTTCCAGATCCATGGCTGTGCTGTGACAACCTGGGGGAAAACAAAAGCAGCTGAGGCTGTTCCTGTGAAGACACCAAACTGCCTTTAGGAAAATAGCAGAAAAGCTTTCTGTGTTCCTGTATGTTTATTTCAAAAAAACGTAAAACAAAGAGAGAAAGTTAAAGATTTGAAGACCTGAAGGAAGGATAATTTCCACTGACACACATGAAATAAAGGAAAAACTGGAAAATAGATAGTGCTCCTAATATTTGGGGCTTTTGTTTGCTTTACCTTTGCTTAAAATTACAAAATTCAGTAAGGTTTATGACTGCTCTGGTGAACCCAGCTCTACAATTATCAAGGAATTCTACAATTATGTAATATATCTGGCAAATTTATGAACAGGATCTGATTCACAGTGTTTCTCAGCTGTTCAGAGCCTCATATAAAGCAGCACTTTAAACATAACAAGCTGTTATTGATTCTGTGAAAATAAGCAAACATAAGCACCTCTCATTAGTATACAACTCCCTGATTAGCACTAAAGGTCATACACAATCTGATGTGCTCCTGGCATTGGACATTGAATTTTCCTGAAAGTTAATTCAAGGATTACAAACCTCTCTAGACTACATGGAAAGCTGATAATTATTCAAGTGAGGTCCTCTTGCCCTGTCTACAGTCACGTTAATCAGCAGCATGGCTCTGCTAGCTCTGGAGCTGTTGGATAATTAAAAATACATGGCTGGGAAGGAGTCAGTCAGCAGGGAATGCCTCAGACACCAGCCAGCAAAGTAAGTAGAGAGGACATGTAGATTTTTCTTTTGTCCTTCGTCCATTCTCAAAGATAATTTTCTCCTCTTTATTACAAGATAGGATTTAATTTGTCACCAATATCAATATTTCTAAAATACACCACTTCAGGTAGGAAAAGTAGACATTCCTTTGTTGAGCACTACAAATTAGTAATGAAACACAAATTTCTGATCCACAGTCAGTGTTTTCTTGCAAGAAACCTTCATATGCTTATTGCATATGCATATTTTGCAAATATCTCACATTTTCAGTACTCTGAAACATTATCAAATCATACAATCATACAATCATAGAATCATAAAATTGCTTGCTTTGGACGGGACTTTAGAGCTCATCTCACATTTCCTTGCCTTGAAATAGATATAAGCACATGAAATAGCATAAATAGTGACAGTATACATTTTGTCACCCTGTAACTAGCAGATTAGATTCCTATGTAATAATTTTATGAGATAAGCATAAACATGGAAAGGAGATATAATGTCTAAGGGGCAGAGCTTAATGTCAGAGTCAGCCAAACGAGGTATGTAAAAGACACAGTCAAGTGATAGAATCTCCAGGGTGAGCAAAGGGGTGGCATATAAGCAAGCAAGGCAGCTGATGAAATCAGAATTAGCAAGAAAGAAGCTTAGCAAAACCAGATCAGTATTGTTTGTGATCCTCAGAGTACAAGAAACAATGTTGGGACCAGATGAAACCATATATTTTCTTTTTAGAAGGTTGCTAAAGAGCCTGTATTAGAGGTGAAAAGGAAAGATTGGGAAGCGTGTTGGTTTCACAGTGCCTGGGTTTTGGTAGTGGGGGCCACACAGGTGGCTTCTGTGAGAAGCTTCTGGAAGCTTCCAACCATGCCTGGCAGAGCCAATCCCTGATGGCTCTGAAGATGGACATGCTGCTGGACAAGGCTGGGGCAATTAGAGATGATGGCAACACCTCTGTAATAACAGATTTAAGGGGGAAATTAAAACAAAGTGGACACAGGTTTTTCTAGCCAGAGAAGAGGAGGAAGTGAGGACATGTGAAGGAAACAACACGGGGACACCAAGGTCAGTGGAGAAGGACAGGGAGAAGGTGCTCCGGGTGCCAGAGCCAAGATTCCTCTGCAGGCTGTGGTGAGACCATGGTGGAGCAGCTGTGCCCCTGCAGCCCATGGGGATCCACAGGGATGCAGAGATCCACCCACAGCCCGTG
>VZTT01054226.1:0-26245 GCA_013400855.1 Buphagus erythrorhynchus | reverse complement strand
TTAAAATCTCTCTATTAGGAACATATCCTCAACTCTAACCTTCATATCCTGAACTGAAAACTTCATGGCTTAGACACTTCTCTTTCTCTCACTGAGTTTATTCAGACTGAAGTTATCAAAGAAAGGTTTCCTAATAGAGAGATTTTAACTGCTGAAGCATTTCCCAAAGGAAGTAACAAAAGTCTGGTACTAAAGCTACTGGAAAGCAGCCATGATAAAATCCTGGCACACATAATTTAAGGAAGACTGCTACACTGGCTCTCAAGGGAGCATCAGCTCTGTTAAATAACTGCACTGTGTGGATAGACAGGACACAAATTACTGGAATTAGCTGAGGGAAAGGGACTTCTCTTTTGGACAGAGATGAGAATTTGAGACCTCTGAAGAATCACAGAATATTCTGAGCTGAGAGGGACCCACAAGGATCTCCAAGTGAGACTTAAATGAATGGCCCATGTGGGGATTGACTCCACAACCTTGGTGTTGTCAGCACCCTGCTCTAACTGAACTACTGTGGCATTATGTTAGAGGGATGTAAAATTCTGTCAGTTATTATAACAACATCTTCTGACATTTTGGAGCTTCAAAGCTATCATTGCATCACAGTGAGGAAAAGACCAGACTTTTTAAAGTTTTTCTGCAAATTCTTTGTGCGCACACACACACACACACACACACACACACAAATATATATATACATTGTGTAATCTACATAGTCATACAGCATATATACAGACATAAAATTCAGCTTGTCATGAAGCCAGAATCTACTGAAAGCAATGAGGACTTGTTGCTGTGGAATTCTACATCCTGAAAGGATCTTTTTAAACCTCTTTGTTGAACCAAATGATTTGTAAAGATGCCTCTGGTTTGGTGCTTTCAGCTGTACCATCTAAGGCACATAGGCTTGTACCAGAAGATAAAACAAGACAAATCACTTTTATCCCATCTTTAAAAGACCTAAATCCCTGGCTGGATAGAATTTACACTAAAACTAGTAGGGAAAACTTGTTTTATCATTTGATTTCTGCATTGTTAAGTTATTAACCATCATCTCATCTTTCTCTCTCTGAAAATGGGCATTGGATTAACTTTGGTAATCCTTGTTTAAAGTATTAATTCAGATTTCTTTATAAGACTGGAAAGAAAAAAGATCAGGGTCTAATTAATCGAAGTGACACCCAGCTTGTATCTATCTTTTTAAAAGTAAGTATCACTCTTCCCCAAACAAGAAGAGAAAAATGTTTAATCCTAATGACATCCAAGTTTCAGCAATACTTTTCTGGACTGTGGTGCCTAACAGAGATAGATGATGTTATTTTACCTTCTAATGGAAAACTGCAGAAAGATAAAAGGTAATTGGGAAAATAAAATTCTTTNTCTTTTCAGGAAGCTATGAATTTAACTCTCTTTAAAGTATAGATAGTTCTCTTAGTAAGGCCTTAAGAGAAATGATCATGTTTTCTGCTGCACTGACAATGAAAGGTAATCCAAGGAGATTATATTTTAGCAAATCATTAATTACATAGTTCAATATCTTAAACTGTATGGTAAACAGAGAAGATGAGCCAAACAACCCAAATCTGTCACTGCTTCATTGCTTTGGGAAGCTGATGGGTTTCTTTACCCCAGAAGAGATTAATGTGGGTTTTTTTTCAGGTTTTTGTTGTGAAACTGTGGTATCTTAGATCAATAGCTAGCACACAAATTTAGGGGTATTCAATAGATTTTCCCATCAGTTCAAGTGCAGGAAACTAAATATTCATGAAACATGCTTTTAAAAGTGTAACAATTCAGTAACATAGGAAAAGGAACCATAGAATCACAGAATATCCTGAGCTGGAGTGACCCACTAATAATAGGAAAAAAATCAGTAAAAAGGAGACAGCAGAGTGATTAAATCAAAGATTTAAATCAAAGATGTGTTATATGTCTCAATGACTGTACTGAGATGATTTGTGTTAAAATATAATGGGATGAAATTGAAAAATGACAGAATTATTTTGTAGGTCTGATTGGAGGCCAGATGGGCATGCAGAAACAAACCCAGGTAAGCTACTCTCCCTATTTCCTCAACCTGTGCAATTGTAGGGATCTAGTTTTGGGATCATGGAGACAAGGTGGAATGGCTACCACGATCAGAGCACTGCAATGGAGAGATACAGGCTCTGTAGGAATGAGAGGATGCAAAGAGGGGAATGGGTCTTGCCCTTCATGTGAGAAAACATCTAGGGTGCATGATGCTGTACCAGAGGGTGGATGAGGAGACAAAGGAGAGTTTATGGGTTAGGATTAGAGGAGACAGGTAAAGATCTGCTCTAGGCTGCCTGACTGAAAGTACAAGTGGATGAGGACTTCTGTAGACAGATAGGAGCAGCCCTGGTCCTCATGGGGTTCTTCAACCACCCTGATATCCACTGGAGAGACAGCACAGCAGGGCATAAGCAATCCAGAAGATTCCTGGAGACCATCAAAGACAATTTCCTCACCCAAATGGTAGAGTAGACAATAAGGAGATATACTGTGTGGCACCTCATATGCACCAACAATGAGGACATGCTCTAGTGAAGGTCAGAGGTATTACTGGCTGCAGTGGCCATGAGATGGTAAAGTGAAGAATAATTAAGAGGAGAAAAAAGCCTCCCTACAGGTTGTAGAGCTATTGGGTAAGACATTAGGAGTGCTGATCTATCAGTAATGATGTTTTCTTGTTTTGATTGCTTTGCCCATCCTGCCAATTCCTTGGCAAATGAGTGCCACAGTGTTGGTTAACACAAACCTATCCTGCACATTCCAATGTAGTTGCAGCCCTCTTTGAAAGAGAAATCTCTGTTTCTGAAAGTCAGCAGCCCACTTGTCCATTTTATCTGTGACTAGTGGCTGTAGATAGAAGCAGCAACACCTTCAATAGTCCACAGAAAACCATTTCTATCCATAGTAAAGAAACAGTTCTTTGCACAACCAATATGTGGATTCTGCAACATCTATAGATGGATATTGTCTTCCATTTTATTGCCAGATCCAAGAGCAGAAAGAGAATAAGCCCAGGAGCTGGACAGAAAGATGAGAAACAGTTCACCACAGTCCTACAGATGTGGGTTGCAGACAGCAAAAGGGATAAAGAAGATGTTGGCAAACATGTATTGAGAATAAAGGCAGGGTTTGTCAAGGTGAACCTGGGAGCTCCATAAACAAGGTGAGCCACCATAAACTTCTATGCACAGGGACAATGAATGTAATAGATAAGTTTTAAAATACACTTTAGAAATCTCTTTATGTTTGGCAGGTAATGATTTTTTGGCATTTTGGCTGGAAATCGTGCTTTGCCTCCTCCCAGCCTTCTGCACATTTTCTATACTCATGTCTCCATGTCACTGAAATGCAACAGTCAGGGACCTCTCAAAACCTTTCATTTAATATACAAATGTTGTTATATTTTTAAAGGGAAAAGTAGTTTAAATATGTCCATTTTTGAGCTGTAGAGATGTTCTCTGTAGCATAGAAAAGGTAGATGAGATAAAGTATAAGCAAAACACAAAAATTGAGACATATCCATATTAAAGGCATATCTTTGATGCCTTTAATTCTTCAAATTGATAATGATAATCCAGAAACAAAAGAAAGTACTAGAAAAATCTCAAGACATTAAATATGCAGTGCAAACAGACTAGTCTGACCTCTTTATAAATCACAAGAAATAAGAGACTACACGCCTAAATTAGCTACATTGTTTAATTCCAGTAAGCCATGGGTGAATTTTAATTTACAGCATGTCTAAACATGACTGAGAATTATTGGAAAGCCCTAATGTTTCAAATATTTTTCAACTTCCTTTTTGGAAAGCCAAACTCTAAAGGTCATGGAGAAGATGAGAGCTTGCAAAAATCCAAGGTTTAAAAATAACCATTTTAAAATTTCTGGTTATTCACAATTAATTGATGCTTTCAAAGTCTGAATAATTTATAATGATAGCAATCAAAAGCAGCTGAAATGAAGTTTTGTGATTAGGAAAATAGTGGCATATTGATGGTATTGTACATTTTTTTATGGCTTTTTTTTTTGTAATAGCCAGGACCACCCAGAAATTTGGTCTGACAACCAATTCTTCCCAGAGAAGCTGTGGCTATTCCTTCTCCAGAAGTGCTCAAGGCCAGGTTTGGATGGGGCTTGGAATAACCTGGTCTAGTAGAAAGTTTATATAGGCTTTAATGCAACAAGATAATCTGTGAGTTCTGACTCCACAAGTTCTTGGCAGCACAAGTAGTCTGTACCCTGAGGTGGATGTCTGGGTCCACATGAACCTCTAGAGATTTGCTTTGGGAATAGCAAACCCAAATCTCCACTCTTTCCTGTGGATATAGCTCAGTTCAGATCACCCAATAATTCTTAGTATTCTCTTTTCTCTTCCTATTGTTACTATTTCAGGTTTAACTTTGGGTAGCAAAAAAAGCAGCCTGAGATCAACAGCAGACCCTGGACACAGATGAGCAGAAGACCACTGAAAAACATGTAGGTATGACTATTAGACAGAAGCTGTTTTAGCTTGAGTGCTTTTCTAAAGGATTTCAGTGAGAACATGACAGGCTGAACTGGACTAGAAACCCACCAGAACCATCATCCACCAGAAGTGGACCCTCTGGTTCAAACTGCAGCTGCAGTGTCATCTGTTGCCAGGCTTATTTTGAGGATTCACTGAGTTGCCTCAGGGCTTTTTCTCCTTTTAAGAATATATAGTTCTGTAATCAGTTTTTTCTGCATTTGAACCACTGAACAGATGCACAGACTGTCCTGGCTCCAGATCTTATCATTAATTGCCCCTCTCCCATAAAGAGAGGACAAGCACCTTATTTCAGCCTGCATTAGTGACCATGCCACAGTCATTACTTGCCCCAGTTTGTCAGCAGTCCAGATGATTCCATTCTGACTTGCTACTCTTCCCCATTTAGGTTTGGATAAGTTTCCTTCACTTTTCTAATTCAAAATGAATTATGCTGAGAGTAGTATATATATGTTAACAAAATATTGTATACGGGAATTAGAGGTAAGCCTAATGCCAAATTCTGGCTATAATTCTTCAGTACTGCATAGTAGATGATATTCAGTCTCCAGCCATTTAATATACTGCCTGATTTACTTTTGTTCACTGTTTTGGATAAAGAAAAAAGCATCTTTAATGGAAAGTGGATAGAGAAAACAATTCCAAATTTATAACTTTAAAAATGTACTGTTCAGCCTTCAGTATGTCAGTTGCAATAGAAAAGAATTAGCAATTTTAGCTCTGGCAGGTGTATTTTCATGTGGTTAGATACTGTATTCTATAAGGTAGCAACACGGGACATGGAAGTTGGAGATGAGGGTAGAATAAGAATTCTACAGTTCATATAAATACAAAGTTTGTTAAAATCCCATCTGTACACTATCAGTAAGAAATGCCAATGATGAGCAGCACTGCCATATACTGGTCTAGAAAAAATATTTAGACCTTAGTTCTGTGTGGAAGAAGTAACAATTTATAAACTCAGCCTGTGAAAAGCAGAAAATAAGCGATCTACTAACGTACAACACTCATATTCCTTTAGCTGAGCCATGTGGTTTTTAGAAAATCACTTTTCTGTACAATATTAAAAACTCTCAAGCATTAGAAATGGTACTGCTAATACTTTATCTCTGAGTCATTTTGTGATCACACTCCAAAAGGGAAAAACCCTCTGTCAGAGAAAGGAGCATCAAGGGCTATTGCTCCATTTTAGATGTTTTCAGCCACAAATAGTTAAATTTTGTACCTAATGGGTGACTAAAGGGCTGATGCAGCTCTTGCACTGGGAGGAGAGGACAAAATTAACAGTAATGGGGAAGTTTTGACCATTTGACCATTCTTCTTGCATGGGCACATACCTAGAATTAGAGGTTTTCCTTGTTCAACATTTTTTAACATGAATGTTTCTGTCTATAATCCTGAAACAGAACACACACCGGATGAATTTTTAAAAAGTCAAGTCTGGATCTAAACTTTTTTGTCTCAGATATATTATTAGATGAACAAGTTCAAATTTTAGAATTTCCTTATAAAATCCCTCAGGCTGAGTAAAGTGACCCAAACAGGTCTGAAAGCACTGACATATTGCACCATAGGTTGATATATTCTTATTAAAAAGCAGCTATGGATTGCTCAAAGGAAAATTTATATTTCAAGCAGTGGAATACAGAGACATCATAAAGTTTTTAATAGAATTACTGGATGCCTTGTAATTTGGCAGTTTGGAGTTATAGCCAAAGGAAATAATAACTTTTCTAAAGATTTAGAAGTAGAATAGATAGCAGAACATACCTTTCAAGTGCATGAGGGCCTCAGCTATTGAAAACAACATCTACATTGGGACCTTCATGCCGGTGTCGAAACCTTTGCTGGTTTTAGTTTTATGTCTGAAATCAAAGTCAGCTACTAAGGCTGCAGTAGTTTAAATTGCACAGGCACATCTAAACTGACAATTATGAACATTCTTGTAGCTTTAATGTGGGCATTAGTAAACTGAATGATAATCAAAAATTAACTATTTATTAGTCTAACTTCAGATTAAAAGCATTATCTCAGCTTTGGAAAACATTAGAGACTTTTGGTCCTGAGCCTTTTCTTTCTTAACAGAGTTCAAAATTTAATCCAGTTGAGGGCACTTTGTTCAGGTGGACAGAGGAGACTGAGACCTCATTAGCTCTTCAACATTCTCCCAAGGGGCAGCACAGGGGCAACTCTGATCTCTGCTCTTTGTGACGAGGGACAGGACTCAAGGAAATGCCAGCAGTCAGGGCAGGCTTAGTCTGGAGATCAGGGCAAGGCTCTTCCCCCAGAGGGTGCTGGGGCACTGACCAGGCTCCCCAGGGAATGGGCACAGACTCTGGGCTCTCAGAACTCCAGAATGTTTCAACAATGCTCTCAGGCATAGGATGGGATTGTTGGGATGTCCCGTGCAGGGCCAGGAGTTGAACTGCATGCTCCTTGAGGTTCCCTTCCAACTCAGCATAGTCTGTGATTCCATGAGAACCACTCATGACCGTTTGGTCATTTGAGCTGTTATTCTACTTGTCAATATCTCCTGCACTCTCTTATCTCTTTTTTATCTCTTCTATCTCTTTCATTCCCTTTTTCTTGTCTACTTCAGTAATGACCATAATCTGGAAACAACAAAATTAAAGCCATATTTTTGACCACTATAAGTATGAAAACAAACACATGTGGAAGTTATTTTTCTTTACTTTATTACTGCTCATTTGCAACAAGAGTCATAGAATCACAGAATATAGGTTGGAAAGGACCTTTAAAGGTTATCTGGTTCTAATCTCCCTGCCCTGGGCAGGAGCACCTTCCACTATCCCAAGCTGCTCCAAACCCCATCCAGCCTGCCCTTAGACACTTCCAGGGATTCAGGGGCAGCCACAGATTGTCTGGACACTCTGTGCCAAGGCCTCCCCACCCTCATAATAAAGAGTGTCTTCCTTATATCCAACCTAAAGTCATCATCTTTCAGTTTAAAACTTGTCCTGTCCCTACAGACCTTGGTAAAAGTCTCTGCATCTTTCTTACACAGTTCCTTTATATATCAAACAGGCTGAAATAAAGCTTCCTGAAGCTTTCTGCTCTTTAGGGTAACAACCTCATCCTTTCCACCCTGTCCTCACAAGAGGGCAGTTCCAGTCCTTAGGTCATGTTCATAGCCCTCCTCTAAGCTGCATTCCAACAGGTCCATATGTTCCTTGTACCAGACACTCCTGAGCTGGAGGCAGTTCTGCAGGTGGGGTCTCACCTGAGGGGGCAGAGGAGAAGAACCCCCCTCCCCTGCTGGGGCACCAGCCCATCCCACAGGGGATTCAGGGCTGTGTGAGCACACATGGCTAGCTCGTGTCCAGCTTTGTCCTCCAGTATCTGCAAGTGCTTCGCCTCAGAGCAATGGCTTAATTGATTGATTTACTAAAGAACTAAATTACAACAAGAATCAGAACCTTCTGTCATTATGTGATGCCTTTCCCAGGCATTGAAGTGTTGGAGGAGTTGGTGGAAGCTCTACCCTCGCAGGTTGGTCAGGTTATTAAGTTAGTGCAAAGCAGCTGCAGTTTCCTTTCCTTAGACTTTTGGTGTTTCTGTGACATAGCCATTGATATTATGATATTAGCCTAACCATCCACAATATATCCTTTGGACAAATCTGCACTCAGTCTGTACTTTAAGAATTGATGTTAGCTCTAACTAGAGACCAAATCAAACATGGACAGCTTCCAGGAAAGCTATTTCCTGTTTCCATATAAAGGACATTATTTACAGCTCCCACATGTAATAAGCAATTAGAGTAGTAAATCTATTTATTCACAGAAAGAATAATGAGTGCCAAGTAAACAGGAAAACTTAGAGGCAAGTATTATAAAGGCATTACTTTTGCTTGGAACACTATTAGCTATTAACAAACATGTTCTAACAAACTAAAAAATGTGCAGAGGCTTAAGTGCTAAATCCGCATAAAAACAACTGATTTTTTAGCCTGATTGAGTTCCCTTCTGTTTTAATTTATGGTACTTTGAAAGGATGGAATGATGCATAGCTGTCTTTTGTTAACATCACATTTTGTTTCCAGGTGTAACTGTTTTCTTTCTTCCTCTCACCCAGTCTGCAACTTTGTCCATTCTTATCTTAGAAACAAAATCATCGAATATTTAAGAATGGAAGAAACCTTTTTTGGAGATCATCCAGTTCAACATCTTTGATTAAGCATGTTGCTCAGGGCCTTGGCCTGAAAAAAATTAAAGGAAATTTGACCTACAAAAATCAGAAGAATTATTCTATATTTTCCCCCTCCTCCCTCTGCCCTTTTGGGGGAAGATGCTGAAAACAAGAGATGGTAAATACTGTGAGGTCTACCCATACTTCAGAACATGCTGTTTCTAGATTTTCCTATTTCATTCTAAGAGCAGGGAGAAGCCATCATAACCACGGTTGGCAAAAATGGTCTCTACAGAATTCAATTGCCTTTGCTTTTTTAAGTTTTTTTGGGAGTGAATAAACAAACTAAGCTTTATAAAGCTAAACTGCTAACATACCTGAACTTTGTCCTCTCTCTGAGTAAGACTGAAATGTGTACAAAGGGCTCTTTCAAATCTGTTTGTCTGCAAATAACATGTTGTAGGTTTTCCACTGCAGTTTTCAGGCCAGCCAAGAAATAAAAAAAGCACTGTGAAAGCCAATAAATTATTCTACCCACTCTGTATTAGAGCAACATGTTTGTTTGTTTGTTATTGATTGAAAGAAAGCCATTTGATACAATAATTCAGAAGCAGCTCAATGTTGTCCATAGAGGAGAGGTCCCTGAGCCCAAGGAATCAAGTGTTTCAGATCTTTTTCTTGGTGACTGAGAAAGGGTAATGATGCCTTTGTTATCAAGTCCAGTGTTCTTAGCAGAGTCCAGCTTTATTCTATGTAGTATTTATATGTTATTTCAGAGAGAATGAGCAAGATAATAGAATGATTTCTTTCAATATCTGTAATTTCTTACCTTTCCTATTCCCTCCTTCCATTTTAATTACCATCATTTGTGCCTTATCTCAGAACATCTTTAAAAAAAGTCTGAAGATTAAGTCTAATAAAGTTGATTTTGCATCAAAGAACACACAGTCCATTCATTATGTTTCATAATCCTTTACTCTCCAAACATTTCTGGCTGTTGTTGCTTAATTTTAACTGTAATAATCTGAGATCCCATAATGACTTTTTTTTTACGCTTTAGAGTTGAAATAAACAATGGTATTAATTGAATGGTATCAAATTTGAAATGAAATAAAGCCAAACCAGCTTTCATCTTATTGTTTGGATGGCTTTAGCTTTCCAGTTTAGTTAAGAAAAGTGAAGGTAAATCATACTCAAAAGGATAGGAAATTATGTGTTTTGATAGTGAACCTTTACAAATGTTTGTTATGTTTGTTATGCATATTTTTCACAAGCAACAAAGCTCTCTAGAGTTCAGGGATTGCAATCATCATGTATGATACAAAACCTATTAATTAGCCATTAACTCCTAGTGTAAAGATAATATATTTCTCCCTTGTAAACTTCTGAAGAAAATTAAAATGCAACTGTGAAACAAGCAGCAGATACTCAAGATTACATCTATTTATTTCCTAAGTTACATAAATGAGTGATTCTTAAAAAATTCTGGCAACTATACCATATTCCAAGGTGATGTCAGCAAAAGCTTCTTGTGACTGGAGATGTGCTGCAGGTTCTTTAAACTGCCATTGTCAGCACCACTATGTTAAACATTGCTAAAGAGCACAATTTAAATTCAACAGAAAAACACAAATTAAAAAAACAGTGATAAGTCTGTCTTATGGACGTCCAGAAAAACTGATGTAACTAAACTTGGCTGAAAGAAAAAGAGGTATGAAACAAACTAGGGAGAGATCTCAAAAAATCATTATGCTGCATCCTTGTCCCAAAGTAGGACCTGTATATAAAATGCAGTTAATATTTTTGGTCCCTATTTAATACAAAAAAAGAGCAAAGATGCTATAAAAAATTTTCAAGTAGTAAAGAGGCCTAATCAATAAAGTCTGCCACCCTATCATAGCACATAATTTTTCATCTAGTTAATAATTCAGTGCTATAATATATCAAAAACAAAAGTAGAAAACCCAATCTTAAATTGAATATCATGACAAACCAAATAAAATATTAAATTTCCTGGGGGTTTGAGTACTATCTTTTCAAAACCTGAACAGACTACCAGTTCCAAATATCTTGCATAACAATGGACATTATTTCTGTAACAATTTATTTATGTGGCTCTAATGCCATGGGCTTACTTACACTTCAATAAAATATCTGCTTCAGATATATGTGAATTGTTAGGGTGCAAAGTTGAACCCTTGAGAATTCTCCAGGCACTTGTTGCTGTTTTTATAACAAATCTATCAGTTCTCTCTGCCTTCTCCACTGCATCCTGTTCCATTCACCTAAAATGCTTAGTGGCAGGGACACCATGCCATTCATTCTATTTACATTGGGACCAGACTGTCAATGCACATTAAAAGTGGTTTCTTTCCAAATCTGAAACACATATAAAGCTAAGGAAAAACAAGGTAAACAATGTCTTCTGTGTGTTCTATCACCCACCCCTCACCAGAGCACTGGATTGATGGCTGTATCTTGATAGCCTATTGATCTGGACTATTAGCACAGAATGTGCCCCTTTTCCCTTCTGCCTGTTGTCCTGGTGCTTCCTCAAATCTTATTTAAAAATAAGCACTGACCTGCAGATTCACATGCAATCAGTAGTTTCTATGACCATAGATGTTCAATTATATATAATTACTAAATTGCAAATGATTAGGATTATTTGTTCATTCTTTCTTTTCTTCCTCCCTCCCTGTCTTTGCCCTCCTTCCTCCTTGCTCCTGAGAGAGATATTAATAAAGTAAAAAGCAAATAAGTTTCAGAAAATAGTGGTGTTAGAAACTGTGTCTTCTGTCAGGTATTTAGTTCAGAAAACTCATACAAGTGGCTGTCTCCCGGGGAAAGGATGACTTTGCAAATTAATGCCACAAATGCAATATTTTGAATCTCTTCTCTCTGCTTGCCACAGAGCAAGCAGAATTAGAATATTATGTTGTGGTAAATTTTCTTTCAATTAAGAAAAAGTGAAGCTTGCGTTCTGTAGTATTCAAATATATCACTTGGATCCCTAAGAAAGAGAATAACAGAATTTTAAAGTTTATGTGTCAATAGTCAATCAGCAGAAAGATACAGAATCAATTATTAGGAGCTCAGTTCTCCATTAATTTCAATCATCTGGAGTATCAGCTTCTTACACATCCCAGTGATTCCTGCTGTAGAGCAGTGAAGTATGCAAGAAAAAAATTAAGAGGTTCCAAGCAAACAAATAATGAAATTTCTATGTAATTCCACATGTTTTGCTTGCACATAAATTTGTTGCAAAAGAACACAACTGGAACAACATTCTGTCCTTAGCAAGCTGCTCTAGATGGGGTCCTTGAACAGAGGGGGTGGACAACACCACCTGAAAAGGTCCCTTCTAACCTCAGACTTACTGTGGTTCATTAATGTATGTATACCTGTATATCACTTAGAGCATCAGAGGTCAATGGGACAGAAACGCTGAAAATATTGGTAAACCAACTTGAAAGTAAGGATTGTAGTTCATGGATGATTATTATCAATACACACAGCCAAGGGCTAGCTCTTGATTACAGTTACATGCTTAAACGAGTGATAACAGCTCATCTTCCTGCCTTGCTCTGCAAAAGCAAAGGAGTTGATGTTATTGGCCAGTCAGCAGACTTTGTACCTTGCTGGTTTTATTCCTTGCAGCTGACTTCCTGAATCCCATTTGTGCAATTTGATCTCTTGCAGGAATGTATGATTTACACAAACCAACTTGGTTGTGTTACAAACACTTGATGATGTACATGTTGTTAGCAAAGTCTCAATGCACTGTGGTTGGTTATACTGCATTCTTGGGTTCTTGTTTTGTTGTGTTTGGGGGTTTTCCCCCCTGTAGAAAAATGATTAGTTCCTTTGTACTCTGCATGATTTGAGTAAACACCCTGTAAATCTTCGAGGTTGCATATGCAAACAATGAAGGCACAGACTTTGCTTCCATTACTACTTCTAAAGGTGTATCATTAACTGGGTATTAAATGTGTTAAAATTTATAGCCTACAGTATTCAAGTACAAGTAGAAATCAATTATTGTTTCCCATTAAAGAAGGAGCTATGGACGATTAAACAATGTCTCAAATGGGCCAAGATTATTACTGGAAAAAAAATTAATTATAAACATTCTAACTCAATACTCTCATGAGCTCTCACAGCAACACCCTTAATTGATAGTGTTTCAAAATAATGTACATTACTGATCAATACAGAGGTAAGAGTGTCTATCAGGTTATATCAGACCTCTGTGTAATGAAAACTAATGAAGTTTATGGAAAAGTGACATGTTCACATGTTTGCAGACAAGTGAAAATAAATGAATTTGCTGCACAATTACGTGCAATTATGTGCAAATCCCTGACAATACAATACTTTCATGGCACAGCTCACTACATGGGTTTCCAGTGCTCTCCAAACACTGATGGGGCTTTCTGAGAAAAAGCAGAATTTAGAAATGAAGACAGTTACTTAGCACATTTTCAAATCTCTAGCCAGTCATTCTGATGACATCTAATTTAAATTAACTTTTCAGTTAAGATTGTGAGACTTAGTAATAAAAGCATTGCTAATATTCAAATATAAATATGCTACACTTACTTTATCCACTAAACAGGCTTTTTAAAAATAAAATTAGGTTTGTTCATAGAAGTATACCAATGCTGTAATTATTCCTTCAGTTTTGATCCAAATCCCACTAGAGGCAATTGAAAATCTCCCAACACCTTTGATGAAGTAGGATCAGATTCTTCTGTTTTTAAATTTAGTATTGCCTGGGAAAGAGCACTGATATCTACTAAGTGGTGCAAAAATGAGTAACTACTGCCTAAACTTAATATATAAAGCCTTTATCTATGTAAAATATTGCATAATACAGCTCATTAATGGGTAATTGAAAAGAAATAAGAAAAAGCTGAAATTTTCTTGCAAAATGACAAATTGAATTGCGTTGAAAGATCTGTCTGTATTAGATGTGCTTTTGAAAGATTTCACCTACTGTGTAAACACTTCTCTTACATGCTTCCCATGAATCAGTGGAAGATGGAATTCAGAAAACCACACCACCTTTGAGTTTAAAGTAAACAAAAACATCATGCTGTTTTAGCACGCAAAGCAGAATAAATTAGAAAAAAGTAATTAGAAAAAGTAATTAAATGCATGAGATAGTACTCTTTTAACCTGTAACCCACAATATTCTAATACTGGTAAAAGGTAACCTTGGAAAGACTTGCCTTAAGTTATGGGGAAATTCTTTATCCCAAAGTTCAAGTTTTTAATTCAAAGGAGGATGCAGAAAGCCCATCCCCATCACCCCACTAAAACAGGGTGGGCTACATGGACTCTCAGTGCACTGGCACTCCTCTTTTTACACTCCTCCTGCTTCCTTCCCCTAATATCTGCTATCCCAAATGATGTCCTGTAAAGGACTCTTACATTGCAGATGGGCACTGCAAAGCCACTGTGAAATGACTTCCTCAATTCTACCAGGTAACTAATATATTAAAATTAGATGCTCATATAATTAATTATATGCTTATATAGTTTTGCAATTTTATGGGTACATAGTTATGGTGGTTTTAGTGTAATTGTCCACTCTTTTAAGATTTCTCCTTAACCAAGAGAAAAGGAGTCAGGAAACTAAATTTTCAGAGCAATTTAAAGGAATTAGATGTTAACTCCTTCAAATCAAATAAATAATGCCTGACAGAGACCTGTGGGATTCTTCAGTCACACACTGCACATACATACTTATATGAGACCATTCCAACAACACTAGTTAAGGCCTTAAAAATGCTTTTCCATTTTTAGTTGCAAAGATTATATGACAAGAAGGAAACACTGGTGCAGTAGTGCTTCATGATGTGGAAAAATTGTAAGCACACTGACTTTTTTCTACAGGGATGACAATGATTCTGTCTCATGGGTTCAGCAAAAAAGAAAAGTTGAATCTATTTGGTGGTGAAATAATTTTGAACAAAATAATTCAGTCAATCCTGTTAAATATTTCAGGCTGAACTAGTCCTTCCCTTATTATTTTGAGGTCTCTGTAGGCTGAGCAGTTCAATTCCAAATGTGCAGTGCAGCCCAGTTTTCCTTCCTCACCAATTTCCACTTCTGAAGAAAGAAATGAGCTCTCATGTAGGTCTCCTACTTGATTTCTCCCACTTAGGAAGCTTCATCCTTCTGGCACTAATTACTCCTGTCACAGGGCTCTCTAAGTCACTGACAGATTTTAGCATCAAGTGCAATCCTACTTAGAACAGACTGGGAAAGGAACTTCTTCTTTTGAGTAAGGGAGCTGTTCCTTTCCAAAAACATAAGACTGATCAAGCAAAACACTCAAAGAAAAGACGTACGAAGATGCTTTCTCCTTTACTCTTTGTTTTTTGAAATATCTCTATAATATACCATATCCAGATAAAACATCAATCCCTCTGCAGAAACCTAGGAAGATAACCTGCAAACATTTCTTCCAAAGCTTTTTTAATATAAAATGTCAAGAAACATTAGAAATCACCATGGAATGCCCATGTTTTTAGATATTGATTATTCAGCAGAACAAGGATGGTAGCAACATGAGCTAATGCCACAATCAGACTTGCTTCCAGCAGGGGATTTGACCAGTAGAGCTACCAGACTAAACTGGCCTGTGATTTTATGATTCTGCATTTAAAGAGTGTAATTTAGTGACAGAAAACATCATCTTACTTGACTTGCTTATTATAGTCCTTAAGGTTTAGGGAAAGCACTGAGAGTTTAAGAGCATCTTGATTTTCTGGAGGGACCCATATGCAGGAGGACAGTGACCCACCTTTGACTGTGGCTGATGAAAGTTATGTCACAAGGGGACAGCAGACTTGGAAAGCTCCTGAGGAAGACAAGGAGAGTCATAGTTGATTTCTGAGGCAAATTTAAGCAGACCTAGGCAATCAAGGGAAATGTTTAAAGAAAAAGGAAGTAAAACCTTGTTGCTTTCTCTATCTTTTCACTGCCCTAGTTTTTAATTTTAATAAAAGTATCTTAGTATTTGACGCCTTTTTGCCATGCTAGGAAGTTACATGGAGGTGTTTGAACAAAAGGAAATATACTCAGAAGAGACTGACTTTATTATTTCATACTATATTTGGTCTTTGTGACTAGAGTGGTTTTGTTCGCTCCGTGTTTGTCTGTGACAGTTACACACAGAACAGCTGTAAGTACATTTAACTATTGTTTTATCAGGAATCATAGAGTCACAGGATGGTTTGGGTTGGAAGGGACCTTAAAGCTCTTCCAGGTCCACCCCCTGCCATGGGCAGAACACATTCCAGTAGTTCAGGTTGCTCCAAGCCCCATCCAACCTTGGACACTTCCTGTGGTGGTGCATCCACAACCTCCAGGGTGCCAGTGGAATAACCTTACAGTTATTCTCCTGTTATTCAAAAAAGTAACTAAGTGATAATCAGTTAAGTTCTATTGAGAGCAATAATTGAAGCAGGGGAGTTAAATTTGTCCAATCTGGGGGAACACCCATTTACAAGCCCCCACACTCCCACCTACACATAAACTGACCCTGGATGCATGCCAGGCTGAGTCCCTGCTGAAACCACCTGGGATCAGATACCCCAAATCCTAATCCATTTTATATCCCACATAGACCAGATCATCAGATGTCACAGAGCTGTCACAGTGCAGGGAAATCATGCAAGTTTCTAGTGGCTGAGTTTATTTCTAGTAAAAATGCAAGATGCAAAGTGCAAGAATATTGTTGTGCATAAAGAGATCAGACAGAGATCAGACAGATTACACAAAAAAGATAGGAATTGTATACCTCTATACAAGAATCAACTCATGTCCTGTCCTCATCTGACCACGTGGAATCTCAAGTTAAGTAAATAATCCAATGATGTATTATATTTTGAAATTACCCTGAATAATACTTAAAATTGTCTTCCTAAAAGCGCTGTTGTGCTGCAAGAATATTTCCAAAGCAATACAGTTTTAGTCAAGTCAAATCTGTCTTTTAAGATGTCTAAAGCCTACACTGTCTAAGTGTCTGTCTTGGGGTGACTTTATGATGCCTGTATCCCCAAATTGTCTGTTCTGTTGGTGTTGAATATTGAGTTCTGCAGCTTCAAGACTGGTTCCAGGAGTGAAGGGGGAGAGAAGAGGTGCAGAGTTTGTCATCAGAGACTGCACTTGCACTGGCTCCCCCGCATCCTTCACACAGACTGTGCTGTCTGCAGTGGACAGCAGCAGAGAGCTCTGCTCTTGGTTAGTTTCTGGCTAGCTAAAGGCAGAGAAGCTCCCTGGACTGTGGTTTTTTTACTTTTTTCTTGGAATTGTTTGAACCCGCTCTGGACTGAAAACTCAGAGGAGCACTGGGAGCTCACACCTGTGTCCCACCAGGTGTGGCCTGGGCTGTGACATTTCCCAGCACTGGAGGGACTGAGAACAACTGAGTGAGCCGGGCTTGTAAGAGTTGGTCTGGAATTTTCCCCTCATATGCCTCACGACCATCACAAGGATAGAGGATAAGTGTCGCCCTGATTTTTTGAGATGTTTATGCTTTCTGATGTTTTCATTCCTGCTTCCAACTTTCTCACACACTTTTCTGTAAACAACTCATTGTTTTTCATTCTTTCATGTAGGTGGAGAAAGTTGATGGACTGTTAGTTTGTCCAGTGTTGTTGGAGAGGTGGCACTGTCACCCTCCAATCCACTGTCACCCTTAGAAAATTATATATATGGAGTCAGAAATTAAACTTTGGTTCTTTTTCACCTTTCAAGTTGCAGTGAGTACGTGTTTTATTTCTCGTGTCCTACAGCTAAGACCCTGAGGACCCCCCACCCAGTTCTGACCTCATCTGCTTTGGACAGTGGTTTTGTGGCCTGGTGGAGGTGGGTGCTGGCCAAGGGACTGTGTGCAGGTGTGTCACTGTGCTCCATGGCACACTGCTCCTGAGCAGGCACTGGTGGAGCAGCAGGTTCTGTACACCTGTTTATTGGAGCAACCCTCACAATAGTCCATAAATCTCCCCACCTCTTGGCTGGATGCCACTTGCTTTGGAAAAGGACTATAAAAAAACAACCCTCTGGAGAAGCTTTTGAGATGTCCCCACCTTAGACACGTCTATTGTCTGGGACCATGAGGACCCCAGTATCTATTGGCCAGACCCCGAGGGCAACCATCTCGTCTGTTGGTAGCTATTCCCCATTCCCCCTCTTTTTATCTCTCTCTCTCTTTACTTTGTTTCCTTTAACTCTCCCTCTATCACAAAACTGAGTTGTTGGCACTCAGTAAAGTGCATTTTGCTGTGAGGAAACTGATTTGTCCCCTGTTGTTATCTTTTGCACCCCTGAGATCAAAACGAACCATCACGACTCCTGTCTGTATTAACAGCAGATTGTGACAGGGCTGCAACCCACGAAAGGGACTCTTCTGAATTTGTCACCTCTTCAGAGTGGCCAGATGCTTTGCTGTTTACTATTGTTCATTTTTGTGCTGGGAAGTGCTTGCCTGTTAAATAAACAGTTTTTTTTCCACTTCTCTCGGAGGAAATATTTCCCTGAACCAGTTGGGGAAGGGACTGCTTGAATCTGTTTCCTAGAGGGATCCCATTCAGAGGTTTCCTCCCAGATTTGCCCTAAACCAGGACAGTGCCTTGAAAATGTCTAATAGCCTGCTCTTATCTTGATAACCTGCTAATTAGGTGCCACCAACATCTGCTGTCCATGTACATCTTGTCCTTGCTAGAAGGAACTGGTGTTTTCACACACATAAACTCTCATTCAACATGTCTTCACGCCAGCCTTAATATTTGTACTACAAATCTTAACTGAGGGAAACTGTGCAGGCATGTGCAGAACTGTTTTATACCAGTCTGGTATAGATCTACTACACCAACAAGATAATTTATGGTGCAAAGCACATAGAGGGAAAGAATTGTGAACAACATGGACAGAACATTTTACAGGCTTTTAATAGGGTGCATTTACACACGAGTGAAGACTGTTGCACGTTCCTCCTGACTTAAGATTCCTATCATATAAGACTTCCAATCTTTAAGAGGCAGTAATCTGAATTTCATCAGAAATGTTCTATTTTAATGCTGAATATTTACCTTTAAACTCTTTTTAAACTCTTGAAATGAATGCATTTGCTGAGGGTTTTTAACAATCATTAAAAGTCATTAGGGGGAATACACAACACTGACTTCTTATAAGAAAAAGGCTACGTTTCATGTTTTTATAAGACATGAAATAAGATGATTTGATCAGAAACTGTTTTGGGTTTTGCCTGCTGAGGATCTGAATTGAGAGTCATAGAATAATTCATTGGTTAGAAATATGCAGATTTATCAATTCATATATCCTGACTTACATAGCAATTGCAAAAGCATAATTTCAGTTCTTGAAGCCATGTTTTCTAGCCCAGAAGGAACCCCTTCTCCCTCTCTGCATCTCCAGCAGTGCTGTGAGTATAGAATGTCTGCATCTGGCCATGCCCCGCCCAGCTACTGCAGAAATTAACCCTGTCCAGGCCAGAACCAGCACAAAAAGAATTTTAAAAATTATGCATTACAATAAAATAAAATAGAAAATGCAATTTTATGGAAGTTGCACAATACTGCTGTAATGTGACAGTGAAATGAGACAATTTTTTGGTTAGGGTTTTTTATTTTTCTTCAGTGAAAAAGGAAATTTTCACAAAATCTGGTGCTCAGATTTCTTATTTTTAGGAACTCGTAGTAGGATATTATCCATATATATTCTTCCATTTCAAAATGCATTTCACTAGTTCTTGGACCTATTTAAATGAGGGTGATACTGCCTATGTGAGTCTGTACAAAACAAATATAGAGCACAAGGGGAGAGCTACATCAAACAATGCACTCAGGTCCAAATGGGTACATGTGCATGGAGTTTTCTAGGTTTTCAATTTCTGTTCGGTCTGCTTCAGAAGCACAAAGATGGAAAACAAGTTATTCTTGCATGTTTAAAGCCAGATTTTAGATTTATCTCAAGTCTTTTGATATCTGCAACAGAAAAGGTGCAAGGCAAATGGTGAAATATTAGGTAGTGACACAGTATTTATAAACAAACAGTGTGAACTTCATTAAAAAAAGCTTCCCCACAGCCAATATTAATATCGGTTTCATGGCTGGGAAAAAAAAGATCCTGTTTTCTATCTTTTCAGAAAATTATTCTAGCTCTTCAAGACATCCATCCATCCATCCGAGTCAGTTTCTGCATAGTCCTGTGTGGCTGTAAGCTCATTTTTGCACTATTGACCAAAGTAAAAAACATTAAGATCATCTTAAAGTAAGTGTAGCATATTTATTAGATTTTAATATTACCAATGATTTTATTATCAAGTCTCAAAATTTTAACAGAAAAATTAATTAACTTTCATCTGAGCAGTCTTGGATTTAAAAATATTGTAAATATTCACCTAAAATAAATATTTTGCTAAATAGAAAGAGTTCATGTAACAGTTGTTTATTATTCTTTAAAACAAAAAAAAACCACACCACTGAAGTACTTCTTCAGGCTGTGCTTATGGCAAGAATTAATCCTCCTGACCCACAGAAAAAATTATAATGTTGAATATCAAACAATTCCCAATGGATGATGAAGTATGAGGTATTCTGACAATTCAAGGGCAAATTTTTAAGGGACTTTTAAAGAAGGTATAGAGTGGCAGGACAAAGGGGGATGGCTTTAGGCAGAGGGATGGCAGGGTATAATGGCATATTGGGAAGGAATTGTTCCCTGGTAGGGAGGCCCTGGCACAGGGTGCCCAGAGCAGCTGTGGCTGCCCCTGGATCCCTGGAAGTGTCCCAGGCCAGGCTGGATGGGGCTTGGAGCAAGCTGGGCCAGTGGAAGGTGTCCCTGCCCATGGCAGGAGGTGGCACTGGATGCGCTTTGAGGTCCCTTCCCACTCAAAAGAGTCTGAGACTCCATGATTCTATGATTCATAAGTGTAAAAATGCCACTTGGGACTAGATTGTGCATATTTTTCATTGGTTTAAATAAGAAATATTTTCCTAGGTGTGCAACCTGCTGTTGCCTGATCTGGGTATCATGAGAAGGAAAGAAGGAGGAGCAAAGAGAAAGTGAGAGCTCTGTGCAAGAGCAAGAGTGGGAAAGAGACTCCAAAACCATGTGCACAGGAAAAGAGCAACTGCATTAATCCTACTTGTGTCATGCAAGGATACAGGATCTCTGAAAAACACCTCAGAGATAAGCATTTCTCCAGCCCAAGGCACTCAATTTAAGGCAAAACTCAACCAAAAATATATTATTTACAGCATAAAATCTCTTGAAATTGACTTTCATGAAGTTGATAATGTCCTCTGAATTTTAATTTATCCTTAAAAATTGCCTGTCTCATTTATCCTTTTCATCTTTGGATTCCCAGGTTGGAGAGAAACTCTGTGTCTCTCAAAGACTCTGAACAAAATAATGTTTAAAAAATTAGACTTTTCTTCAGATATCTTTGGAACTTTTTTCATCCTAATTAGTTATGAAAATCAGTGCATATAATTTCTTGTTCTGCAGGAAAAAGATTTTTGGAAAAAAATGCTGTGGGTGTGTCTGTGAGAAGGAGGGATTTCCTTTTTATATTTTTTCAATGGTTAAGCAGAATAAATCACTGAAATGGACACCTGCAGTGAAATATGAAATATCAATTCAACACAGCAATAAATAAAATATTATTTTCTGTGGCTGTAATTAGAAATAAACCTCAACAATCTTCTAAGACCATTTCTTATGCTTCACTTATGTGATTAATTTAAAAAACCCATCTATTTTCATAAAAAACAACTGAAGAAATTAACTGGTATCTATTTACCCACTTCTGAAGCAAAAAAATACACCCAGCACAGAATATATTACCTCTTTTATTTATCCATTTTAAATTAACATAGAAGACCTGCTCCTGGTAATCAAAGAATTCATGGGAAAATAAGGAAACAAAAGGCAAATCTGGTGATTGCTCACTGTGTTAAAGTGAGCTCAGTTTAGTTTTGTATCTCTTCCCATTTCCCTTCATTCTGCAGGTAAATTACAGCAATCCCCACCCTGAAGAAGTTTAGAAGAGGCAGAGGTTTTCCCAGAGAATCACCCAAGTGGGCTCCTTCTTAACGGCCCTAAAAATCTCTCTTCTTGCATTTGAACTCATCCTCCCGTGCTCCCTGCTCTGAAAAAGGCAGCTGGCAGTGAACTGCTAGTCCTGCTCTACCCAAGTCTCCAAGGGACTCAAAGGCTGGAAAACAGACATGAAGGATTGTGGAACACGTGGAGCCAGCTGCATGTAGGCAAAACAAAGTCATCCTACAAGGAATGTTTTTAATGGGAGTTCTGGATGTGTGTTTGGTTGTCACGTGGGTTGGTGCCAGGTCTGAGACAAAGACATCAGCACTCGTGGTTCCTGTACCAATACTGAGCACTTTCATTCTCTGTGAGCACCCTTAAATAGGGTGATTGAATTTCCTGGGCAGGCACAGATGATTTNCATCAGCACTCGTGGTTCCTGTACCAATACTGAGCACTTTCATTCTCTGTGAGCACCCTTAAACAGGGTGATTGAGTTTCCTGGGCATGCACAGGTGATTTGTTACAATCTCAGTCACTCATTTCTCTGACCAGTGATACATCTGCACTTAAGGGTCCGATAGATGGGCTGGAATTCTCACCCAGGTACCTGCCTGCTTACAGGCTGGCTGAGTTTCAAATTGCAGATTTTAGACTAGCTGCAATATTCACTGCCACATTTGGTGGGTTTTTTAAATGGTAATATATTTCTTAATGATGAACAAAAGAAAAACCAAATGATTTAGACAGAGCTGATTTGAATTGAAGAGCCCATGGCTTTAAATTTAATCGGTTTATTCTTCTCTAGATCTAGATACATAGAACAAAATCCAGGGAGCATCCATGCAGCCTATTGCATATGCAAAAAAAATCTGCAAGCTTCCAGAGGTAAAAGTATCTAGGGACACTGTAGTTTCTTTCTTCAGGGCCATGATGGTTCAGCAGAATCACTCAGTCCAGATAATTAAATTTTTCTGACATACTTTCTCCTCCTGTTCTTGAACCACAGGACCTTAAACTGAGAGAGAGTGTTTAGATGGCATACCAGGAAGCAATTCTTCCCTGTGAGGGTGGTGAAGCCCTGGCACAGGGTGCCCAGAGAAGCTGTGGCTGCCCCTGGATCCCTGGAAGTGTCCAAGGCCAGGCTGGACAGAGCTTGGAACTGACTGGGATAGTGGAAGGTGTCCCTGTCCATGACAAGGGATGGGACTGGGTGATCATTAAGGTCCCTTCCAAGCCAAACACTCTGGAATTTCTTGATTCCATGATCTGTCATGGCCACAAACTTAGGTACTCTTGTGAAGGAACCAGAGAGAGACACAGAAGCGTGGGAATGTTTTTTAGAGGAAAATGGGCATGTAGTGAATGAGTCAGGGAAGGGATGTGAATGCTTTTATGAGCCTGAGCTAGGCCTGTAGCTTTACCCTTGAAGTCACCTTGAAAGACAGATAAGGAGAAGAACAGCTGTTGCTTAACAAGAAAACAAGAGGTGAGACAAAGAGCTGAATGTGATAGAATGCCAGGAAACTGAAATCAATGAAAAATAGAAAAGCCTGCATGTTTGCCTTGTGCAAGAAGGCCTTTAGCAATGATAACTTGCGTGATTGCATGTGGGGGTAGAGAAATTGTATATTAGGGTTAGAAGAGAGCAATAAAGTGGCGTTTGCTTGATTCATACTGAAACGTGCAGTGTCCAGTTCTTGATCTTCTGAGATGGTGACTTCGGTGTGCTAATGAGCTGCACAGCCCAGATGTGCCTGGCAGGTAAAACAGCAGCTGGGGAGCGTGGAGCAGCCCAGAAGAAGACACACTGGCTGGATTACAGCACAGCAGGACTGAGAGCGGGCAAATCGGAGAGCGGTTCTTCACAGTAAGAACCTGCTTTGAACGGGAGACCCTGGAGAAGTGAGGGGCCGGGAAAGGAGATGGGCCAGAATGCCTCTCAGGAACAGAGAGCAATAGTGAGGCTTCTCCTGGATATACTCTCTAAGAGAGGAGTTAAATACCATGAGAGTACTCTCCGTAGACTGTTGACTTGGTGCGCAGATAGCGGATTCCCCGCAGACGCTCAGGCCACGTTTCATACGGAAACCTGGGAGGCGGTCGGGAAGGTTGTGTGGGATGCAGTGATTAACAAGAGCTAAGACTATAATGAGAAGGACTGCCTGCAATCCAACAGAAAGCAAAATGCCAACACAGCTACAAAAGTCAGGCTGTTGGTGTTCCCTGGATGAAAGAACCACAGAACTGTATTGGTCCCCCGGGCTGGGAGGCCCCCCTGGCTCCATTTGTTGAAGCTGTGGTGCACCATTATTGGAATGCCTAAAAGACACATTGAAATACGTTTGTTAAGGCTAACCTTGTGTTTTTAGTAAACTGTGATTTTTAATATGACTTACTGTAGAGATTTAAAGTTATCTGTGTGAATGTAACATGGCAAGATCTACTTTCTTTAGCAGAAGTGCTGATAAAATTTACCATATGGAATTACACTAAACTGACACTGTTTCTTTGCTAGGTTATGATGTAGAAACTTATATACCTAAAAATATTTACAGGTGGATAATGTTTATGCCCCCTTAATTCCGGGGACCTTTCCTCACAAATGTTTGAATTAAATGCCAGTAGAACAGCAATTAATCTTCGAGCCTGGACTGATGACCAATTATCTAGGTACTATAACCTTGAATTTTATCTACCACAGTTATTTGAAGCTTAGCTATAATTGGTACATGGAATTCCATAGCATGGGCAGAAAATATTGTGTTAATTTTGCCTGTTTGCTTGTTTTTTACCTCATAAATTTAATAAGGTAATTTCATTGTGCATCCTTTTTGCCATAAAACATATGTGTCAACATTTTAATTATGTCTACCTATTTAGTGAAACTCAGTTCTGCTATACAGACAATCTTGAGAAGCTGTGCCAAGATTTACACTGTTGTCATTTTTGTTTCAATGAAGCTGCACTTTAAAAAGCCTTAGTGAACTTATACTTGCACCAGGAAAATCCTTACAACAAATGAGTATTTTCAGTGATATTTGCAGCTGCCATAAGCTGTTCTCAAAACCGAATTACATAAAATTACAATACACTTGTCACACCTTTATAATCCCTCCAGTAAATCCATAATTACAGATTGTTCAAATTTTTGGTAACTTTCTTTAATGATAGAGTAAAAATTAGTTTTAGGTGATATTAATTTTTAGCTCTGTTTTCATTTAATACAAATTAAGTGTTGGTATGATTAAGCAAAGTTAAGCTTCAATAATGTCAGATTTGAGTTACATTCTGTTAATTTAATCAAGGTTAAATTCTATTAGGTTAATTTTGTTAAGTTTAATTTCTGGCAAGTTTGAATGTTACTGGGTTTGGACAAAGTCAAGTTTAACTGTTCTTCACTTTAAGCTGTTTTACGTTCTATTCCAGTTTTATTAAGATCAATTTGTGTTTGGTATTAATACTGATTAACTTTGAGTTTTCTTAAGTGTCCTTTTTATTCTACTGAAGTGATGATTAAGCTACATTCTCTTGTGAGTGTGATAAAAGGATGGGTTGGCTAGTCAGGAGACGATCCTTAGAAAGAAGGAACTGAAGGTACTGAAGGAATGCTTCAAAAGGACTGGAGGACTGAGCAAATGGGAGAGAGACTTGCTGCTGTGAGGAATGTGCTGTGAGGTCAGGCTGGGTCTGCAGCTGGAGCCTGCAGTGGGTGCTGGCAGTCAGAGTCGAGCTAGGCAAAATCTGGTGGTCAGAGGTGGCAAGGAAATACTTGCAGTCATATTCCAGCATGAAATAGCCTGCTGTCAGAGTCTGCAAAGGGAACCTACAGAGGGAGCTTGCTGCAGTCAAAGTCTCTGATTAGTTGGAGTCAGCTGAGTGAATAAGAATAATAATGAATAATAATGAAGAATAACCTTCTCATGTTGTTCAATAAGAATCTATGTCTTAATTAATTTCTATCTCAAACACAAGGTCTGCTGCAACGCTANTCATGTTGTTCAATAAGAATCTGTGTCTTAATTAATTTCTATCTCAAACACAAGGTCTGCTGCAACGCTATCGATTGCATGGTGTGAATTTACTGGTTTTGTAATAGGCATAATTCATAAGATACTAATGTTGTATTTATAGCCGGCTTTTTCATATGTCTTAACATCTCTTGGTGTAATTATCTGTGAGACGTGTTATTTTCAGGATCTTTTCTATTTTGTTCTGTAGTTGCATATGCATCTCCTTTATCCAGGCTACCTCTCTGTTGTCTCATGATTTTCAGTATTTTCAGAGTTCCAAGAAACGATATCTGAGCTTCATTGAAAACCTCCTCTAAACTGATGATCTTGTGGTCCTTGTGATGACACAATGCACAGATGCAGTCCCCATCATTTCTTACAGAAGCACTCCAGCAGTTTGCTGTCTTTGAGACATCCCCATCCTAAGGAAAACTTCAGAGGG
>VZTT01054225.1:20360-30562 GCA_013400855.1 Buphagus erythrorhynchus | reverse complement strand
GTTAATATATGCATGAAATAAATGGAGTTACCCAGGTGTAAATAGCAGGATTTCTATCCCCACTATATATATAATATATATTATATTATCTATTATTTTTCATACCATAATGTCGTATATCATTAGTATGTTGTACGTTATTAGTGTACGGCGTAGCGATTATTATATATTATCATTATAACGATACAAGTTAATATATGCATGAAATAAATGGAGGTACCCATGTGTAAACAGCAGGGTTTCCATCCCCACTGGCTGTCCTGCAGGTCTGGTGACTCCACAGCCCGGATCTGGAACCTGAGTGAGAACAGCACGAGCGGCTCCACGCAGCTGGTGCTGCGGCACTGCATCCGGGAGGGGGGGCAGGACGTGCCCAGCAACAAGGACGTGACATCGCTGGACTGGAATGTAAGTGCAGGGCAGCGCTCCAGGTGCTGCCAGCAAAGCCCTGTCACACCTCCTCATGCTCAAACTTCCAGGGACAGCAACGGTGCCCTCTGTGGCAGCACCTGGAATATTTCTATTTTTGAGCAGCGTTGGAACTTCTGTCATACTTCAGGAGCTTCTTTCTAATAAGTTGCAGTCAATGAAATAAATATCATAAATCCTATGCAGTTCTATTTTACCTCAAATTTTCTTTGTGCTCTTTAGCTTTGAGTTAAGCAGTAATAATCAATAAATAAATAACCTTTTTGCTGGCAGAGTGAAGGTACACTTCTAGCAACTGGGTCTTATGATGGCTTTGCAAGGATATGGACTAAAGATGGTAAGCAAAATGCTTTTTAATTTATTATATATTTTCCTATATTGTGGCTCACGGCATAGTTTTTTATTTTTTAATGTATTCATATCAATATAAATTTTCAGGTAATCTTGCCAGCACCTTAGGGCAACATAAAGGTCCTATATTTGCGTTAAAATGGAACAAGAAAGGAAACTTCATTTTAAGTGCAGGAGTGGACAAGGTGAGATAATCTTTGGTAAAATTAAAATTCTTTCCTTCACCGTTATAATCTAACTGTAAGCAAAATAGCAAAACTATGCAAAGTAAGTAAATTAAACTAAAGGCATGGGATATCAATATGTGCTTACAAAGATCTTGTTATGCTTAGCTGTATGTTCTTGGGTTTTATAGTAGTTCATTGAGGTGTTTAATTTCATAGATTTTGGTGTCTGTGAATCTCTTCCCATTTAGATTAGTCTGAGTTGGAAAGTAAGTGTATTGAAACCAGAAACATTAAACTTTGTAAAACCAAACCATCTAAATTCAGTGAAGCACTTCATGCAAAGCCTCTGGAAAAAAAATTGTACTAGAGGGATAGGTTCAGGCTGAGTTGGATATCAGTCAAACCTGAGAATGATTCTAAAGATTAGAGCTGGAACATAAGGAAGGTTGATATATGTCACTGGGGAGGTGCCAGTTGTGTAGTGCCATGGAGTTCATTGTTTGACTCTTTTATTTCACATCTCTAAACAAATTCAGGTTTACAAGGTCTTTCAGTTCAGAGCTGCTGTTAGTGTGAGGGGTTTTATGTATGAATGGTAGGAAGGGCACAGAGTGATGGGAAATGTACTTAAAGTGAATTCAGAGAATCAAATAGACTATTGCAAGAGTAAGGAGAGTTGATTTTTTCCTCTGTAACTGATTCAAGGTGCAGAAGTCAGCACAGGTTTTCTCTTAGTTAGAGTGGCAAACTGCAACCCCAGTACAACCACTTAAAACTGGCAGTGTCACAGTAAAGTAATAAATTTTCTCCTTTATTTGTTTTTTTTTTCCCCTGCATGCATTTACTGGGTTTGCTTTATTAGCCAGCTTTATAAATGCTTGTGCTGGCACAAAGGAAAGAAAATTTAATGTCTCGAAGCATGGAAAGGATGTGTTTACTCTTTTGGCATCTGTGATGGTTATGCCAGTTTTTAAATATTTGTGGAGGTACAGCTTTCATTTGCAGAAAAATAATTAAGAAAGGAATAGAAACCTCATTTCAGTCAATAAAACTTCTCAAACTGAGATAATGCTTTGAAAAATATTCTGCTTTAGCAGAGAGAATGACCTAACCTTAGGCTCCTTTTCCATACTTAATTTGTGTGGTCAGTTCATGCTTCCATTGAATTTAGTGTCAACATTTTCATTGATCATTGAGGTAGGGCAGGGATATTGGCATATAATATACTGATGATAAGATATTAATTTTGTTGTGTAAGATTTCTTTAACCAGAAGGTTATGAAAGTATTGGCAGAGAACAACACAGAAAGAAATCACACCCTTAAATTTATGTGACTAATGGTTAATAACATCTCCTTAGGAACAAGTTAGTAGCTGATACTACAATTTGAATATACAAGTATTTGAAATTAAAATAGGTGTGTGGAATGGATTACAAGAATATAAATAGGACTAAGGGGATAAAACTGTTTAAAAGCACTCGTATTCCTTCTTCCCTCTAGACCCCAAAATGTTGTGGCTAAACACCTTTCTAATGCAGTCTTAAATTTTCTGTTGTTTTCTGTACATCTACTGCTATTTCTTTTAGTACTGGATCAAACTCTAGAAATGTATAATCAAGAGCAGGTTTGGGTGATGGTGAGCAGGGTAGGTATTCTCATATTTGTGAGTGGTGGTAGTTGTGGGGAAATCAGCAATTTATACAAGTTTGTTTATTGTTTATTTATCTGTTTAACACAGACCACAATTATTTGGGATGCCCACACTGGCGAAGCCAAGCAGCAGTTTCCTTTTCATTCTGGTAAGTCTTGATTTCATCATTCAGATTTGTCATCTGAAAAGACAAATGCAAACTAAATCTGAAAATATATTTTGCGAACGTTAACAAGACTTTGTTCTGATTTTATAACTCACAGTTTTATTGCAGTTCCACGAAAGTCATAAGACATATATAATCCAAGTATTCCTAACTTTCTCTAGTATGTTGGCAGACAAATCATGTGGGAGGGCCACAAGGGATTAGTGTTTATCACCTAAGGACTGCATTTGTCATCCTGCTGCTGCAGTGATCCCATCCCATATCCCAGTGTTCCAGCTGGGGTGGGAGTGCAGGAGGTCAGACAAACTGCTTTGTGGGCTGCATGCTGAGCAATCCTGCCAGGATCAGCTGGAAAACAGAATGGAGAGGATGACAGAAGTGTCACTGAAGGGCCTTTAAGAAACCTGTCCCATTCCCACTCTTTATTGTGCTCACACTGCATTTCCAGTGGCATGACAGCAGTCAAAAGCATCAACTCAGCATTTACGCCAAGCAGTTCTCTCTGTGCTGTCTGCCATAAATAGCTGGCTTGATCAAATGGAATATGTTGCCCATTATTAAGCTTCAAGTTACCACACCTTACAATGCTGGAGTTAAGAAAGGAAATAAATCCTTCCCTTTCCCTGGCTGTCATCCCTGAGAACGAGCAGGAGCTGCTAGTGGAGATGAGCTCATGTGTGATGATGTGTGAAGTTGTGGGAACCTACTCCTTGTGCTGACTCTTGAGATTTGTTTATAGATGACTTAACTGCAGCTTGATGTCCTGCTGCACTGTCTTCTGTATAACTTTGATTTCAAATATGTTCCATATTATGATGATTTATATTAAATTTGTTCCATTTTGTGTAAGACTTGTTTTAGCTGCATTTCTTACTGCTCATAGTGTTTATCTTCAGAACTGCTGTAAAATTAATGATGGCTTTCTGTTGGCTTTTGTTCCAAGGTGGTGCTAAATTGGCACATCAAATTCTTGCAGAGTGCATTAAATATCTTTCTTTTTCTTTCAGCACCAGCATTAGACGTTGATTGGCAAAGTAACAACACATTTGCCTCTTGCAGTACAGACATGTGTATTCACGTTTGTAAACTAGGACAAGATAGGCCCATCAAAACCTTCCAGGGTCACACAGTAAGTACTGCAAAAAGGGGGTGGCTCTGTGATATTTTTATTCGTGAGAGATTGGGGGCTCAGTAAACTTAGCAGTACCCAGCAGTTGTGTGATGGTTGGTCATTGGCTACAGATGGTAGATGCACACATAGGTAATTGTGTAAGGCCTTGTGGTAATCATAATCTCTGTGATTATCAGAACAAATCTCACCCTCATGTGCAGCTTGTTTTACCAATGCCAGGATTCAAGAGTGAGCTTTAGAAGAAGCAGCATGGTAACTTCAAGACTTTACCACGTGGTGTACATGAATGCTTGGGAAATGTGATAAATGTATAGCAAAAAGCAGTTGTTATTGAAGGCAAAGCTATGAATAAAAATTAAGTGTTAAAATCCTGATAGTTACACAAATGCTCATAACTGCTGTCCAGCTTTATCTTTTGTAAGCTGTCATTTGTAATGGAAGGGATGACTCCAAGTTACTCTCATTGTTCACTTTTAGAATGAAGTAAATGCAATCAAATGGGATCCAACTGGTAATCTGCTGGCATCCTGCTCTGATGACATGACTCTAAAGGTAATGGGAGTTCTGGGGCTGGTCCTTGTCTTTGTAGGACTCTGGAATGCACTCCATTAGCCTGGTCATTCTGGCAGTATCACTGTACTTGCTATATTGTCCAATATTTGTTCTTTTTTAGTATAACAAGGTTAGGCAATCCTAGAAATCCTTGTTAATCAAGGCCAAGCTTTGGTCCAGAGAACTTGTTACAGGCTGCCAGCCTGAGACTTGGAGCATGATTTATTAGGTGCTTTTAGCTGTTTACAGAATCAGGTCATTAATCATTAAGCTGTCACGCTTGATGGTTGCTTTTGGTTAAAAGGAGAAGTTGGAATGCATGTCAGGTAGCACATACAAGAATGGGTGACTTGCTCCTTTCCTGATTGTCTTCTCTTTCCCCTTCTTTCAAGTTAAAATCTTCAGCATGTTGTTTCTTCAGAGGCTGTGTGCACTCCTGGATTTTTCCAGTTCACCAGGAGTCATTCTGCAGTTTTCAATCACACCTACACTTGTCCTTGAAATGATTCACAGCTGCGTGCTTTCTTGTAGAACAGGGGCAAACTTGTAAGTGCAGAGGACACTGCAGCTTACACGTGTGGCTTGAGGGCACTCTGGAGATCCTTACAAACCTGCCACCAGCAGAAATGAGGCTGTTCATGCCTGACAGGCCTGTCCTGCTTCCATGGCACAGATGCTTTCCATTACTCCTGTACTGCTTTACATTCACTGGGACCTTTAGCACTGTGCTTGGTAGAGTTTCAAGATACATTTTTTACATTGATAGCACTGTCCTGCTAGTAGCCCTTGGGACAGTTAATTCTATCCAGCTCACTGGTATTCAATCAGGGAATGGCTGAGTGAGTAGCCACATATCCCTCCTGCTGGCACACGGTCAGGCTCTGGCAAGGGAAATCACCTTATCTAAATACAAACACTTAAGCATTAAGCCTCCAGCCTAAAACTGGATGTCTAGACATCTCCAGTCAGCACTGTCTAGCACTGCTGAAGAGCAAGTTATCCGTTCCTAAGTTAAGTGTCTTAAGTCAAGTGTAATGAGTAAACCCCTGAGAGCATCAGTTGTTCTCCATCAGCAGTGGATGGAGTCAAAATAGCCAGCTTAAGCAGGTATTTAATACTTAAACAGCTGAAACTCCAGGGTAACGAATTCCAGTCTGGAGCTCGAGCTGCTCTTGCTGCTGCCTCTCTGTGAGTAGAGGTGACAACTGGGAATGTGTCAGCATTTGTGGGATTCAGGCAATTAACTACTTGGTGGCTGTTTGGAGCCCAGGCTGCAAAGAATGTTACTGTTTTGTTCAGGGTTAGCTCAAATGCCAAGTGCTGGAGGATAAGTCTATACATCACTAATCACTTGTGGATCACTTACTTTTCAATGGCAGAAGGAATAAATACCAGGTTTGGAAGCACATGGAAGGTACCTAGTGATTCATTTACTTGGTAGTTTCTATCTACAACTTGATGTTCTCTAGGGCAGTGATATGAACTCTTTCATCTGTGCTAGTTTTGGGAAGAGAAGATAGATTTTGATCCCATCAATTAAACTGGAAATAAAATTTCAATTCTCTCTGCACATTGAAAATCAATTTCCTTTTCAGCAAACCAGCAGTTCTGAAAAGCACCATTTATTTACACATGCACCTCAATTGCATCTTAAATACAGTTGGGCTTAAACATGCTCCTGGTAGTTCTTTCTAACAAAAAGTGAACTAAAAACATTACTGAGACAGATATTATTAAAAATAGCATCCAGGTGATTATCTGCCATATCAAATTTCACATGTAGGAAAAGGTATAAAAGCCTTCCCAAATCCCTTCTGTAGAAGCAATATAAACTCTTAATAGAATAAAGTTAATTTGTTTGTTGAGCATGATCATACAGGAGTTGGAGTCCTCTAATGACCTCTGTAAAGTACTGAACACTGAAGTCTGGCAATGCAAATGCTAATAAGTCAGGAAAATGCCATAGTGATATTTATGTCTCTGGATTTGTATGAAAACAGAAAATTTCTCTACTATCCCTTTATTTCACTCAGTCTGTGTGGCAAGAAGTTCATTTAAAAATAGGACCGTGATATTTTATCCACTCAGCCATGAACATTTACATATTGCTCTTCTCATTTCAGCATCTGCTCTCATCCCTGCACTTTTCAAGGGGTTTGCAGTCCACTCAGGCAGTTTGATTTCTACAGGCAGCACCTTTATTACTCATTAACCTCACTGGAGACTTAAAACACAAAGAATGAAAGGTTCTGGAATAAAACTTGACATAATTACTCTAGAAACCTAGCAATCATAGCAAATGTTTTGAGTGGCCTAAAAGATAACAGTCAGTCTGCAAATGATACAGAAGAAACATGTAAAATGTATTTTAGTACAATATTGTAGTAAATAATTTGTCTTTTTTCTCCCTTTTTATCACAGATCTGGAGTATGAAACAAGACAGTTGTGTCCATGATCTACAAGCACACAACAAAGAAATTTATACTATCAAATGGAGTCCTACAGGACCAGGAACAAATAATCCAAATGCCAATCTTATGTTAGCAAGGTACTATTTAATTCTGGTTTTAAATGCTTGTTAAACATTTTTTTTTACCTCACTTTCTATAAATGTGAGTTCACAGAATGTTTTGAAGCACATAAGATACTTTATCATATTTTGTCTGTATTAGCAACAAAAATATGTTGAATTGAGGTGTAACTAATCCATTTTTTTTCCTTGACAGTGCATCCTTTGATTCTACTGTTAGGTTATGGGATGTAGACAGAGGAATTTGTATTCATACTCTGACAAAACATCAAGAACCTGTGTACAGTGTAGCTTTCAGTCCTGATGGCAGGTACCTGGCCAGTGGCTCCTTTGATAAATGTGTACACATCTGGAATACACAGGTATTGCTCTTCTCCGTGTTGAGAAGTTGTTTTTTGTCTTTTCCATCCTTCAAGCCTTTGTTTATCCATCTTACTTCAGCCACAAAGTGCTTTGTCATTCCCAGCACACTAGTTTTCTTTTTGCTCTTTGTCCTGTTATTTCTTTTAATGGTTGTACATTTAATTTCTCACTTTGAATGCTTGCCTACAATGAAATAATACTTGTCTTTACATTGTCTTAGGAAAAAAAAAAGATCCAAAACCATACAAACCAAAAAGACCCAACCAAAAACTCACCAACAAAACCGCACATTGAACAAAGTTTCTCCAAGAAGATATTTCATCCAAAAATAGTCTTTGTTAACTCTGAACTTTAAATTCCTGATAAAACAGAGGCTTTTGTGAAAAATGATGATTCTTTGTAGACATACTAATCTGATTGGCTATTTCATTGAATTTCACTGACAAGAGAATGCAAAGTGAGGGAAGATACTGCTGACAAAGTATTTCTATGAACTTTTCTCAAAAAGGACACTATTACTTGTTTTGTATTTTGGCAAAAAATAAGGTCTTGTTATGTTTGAAAGTCTAAGGATCTTGTTTTCAGGCATGATGCAATCTCTGGCTACTAGGCATTGGATATTAATTTCTGAAAGGCTCATTTTAGTAATTGGAAGTAGTTGTGACCATCCCCAGTTTTGCCTGTCAAACACAGGAGCTCAAGATGCAATGGCTGGGCCACATTCTTTAACAAGGTGCTGAGACTGTCCACAAATCTCTTCTGGACCACTTTCCTCTGAGAATTTTAGCTTTTGAAGGCAGTGGGGAGATTTTACATGTACAAATTGTACTTGTTCACTTTGATTTTGTTGTATTAATTACTTGCCTTGTCCCTTTTTTTAGACAGGTGCCCTAGTTCACAGTTATCGGGGAACAGGAGGGATTTTTGAGGTTTGCTGGAATGCAGCAGGAGACAAAGTTGGAGCAAGTGCTTCAGATGGTTCAGTAAGTGTTGCTTGACTTGGTTGGTGTTCTAGAAACAAATATCTTCTGGAAATCTTTTAACTAACAATGGAGACAAAATTTCCTTCTCTAGCTGAAGGTTGAATACAGCCAGCTCACCTGTAGGTTTTCAACTGTACCCATGCTGTGGTATTGTAAGGAGAATATCTTTATTCTAGTCCAAAAACCTCAGAAGGTGGAGGTATCTCCAATTTATATTTTCTGTTCCTTCTGGGGCCCACTGTGTCAGTGTGTTCGGTGTGGCTGGTTTGGAAACAAATTTGTTTTCCTTTCTCTGCCCTTTCTGAGTGAAAATGCTCAGTGTAGGTGATATTATTATAATGCATGACAGGAATGAAATGCCTTCTGCATTGCATTCAACAGCAAAACAAAGTGCAGATTTCTAAATGCTTTTAATTAAAAGGTTCCTAAAAATGCCAGCAGCTATATATAAACATCAGTCTGCTTACTTTGCTTAGGAAAAGCAGGGAATAAAATCATGCTCAACTAATCATAAATGCTCCCCTGTCATTTCACAGCAGAGTGTTGGAGCATCACCTCCTGGCTGCTGTGACACTGTCCTGCAGTGGGATGGGAATGTGCAGGGTCTCCATAAGGAGCACAGTCCTGGGGCTTTTGCTTGCCTCTCTCTCGCCATGGTTTGCAAAGAAAGGAGAGGAGAGCCTAAGGAAAAGTAAAATTAAATAAGGCTGATAAGGGAATTGTGTTTTGAAGTGCTGTAGCTTCCTTTAACAAAAATCAGCAAAAAGCAATCCTGGCAGCTTAGTAGTGCAGAGTCTTAACACAAGTGCCAAAGCATTTCCCTCCTGAATGCTCCTTGCTGGTAAGTAAGGTTGTTTTGTTAGAGTTCAAATCATAAAATAGGAAGTTCTGGATTTTAAGAAGCCTAAATTCTAGAGAATTAATTTTGATTGGTCTTTATATCATTTTAGTCTTGTAAGTATAGGCAATATCATAAAAGTGCTCAAGGCATATCCTGAGCAGAAATTGATTATCATGCCCCCCTAGATGACCCTTTTTTATATATGCTGTGTAACCTTTCCAGTCCTCCAATTAATTTGGCCCAAGAGGCTAATTGTACTTGGAATAGATTTGTTTTCATTTAGTTTCTGATATTTTAAAAAATGTTTGGCTTAATTTGTTCTATACTGTTTGCTGGCAAAAGCCCTTCTCCTCCACTCTGTTTAAAATGTGCTTGCAGCTGGTGTTATTTTGTGTGTAGTTATAGTTTACTAATAGATTTCTATATCTGACAGACCCAGAAGCACTACTTAGTTGAGATTTTGGGAAGACTAAAACTGGAATTTGTACACTGTTAACTGTTTTTCTGATCTGTTTTAGTACTTGTCCATGTACTTTAATTTCATTTTATATTTTTACAAACTGGATTTGAGTAAGTTCTCAGCCTCACAGTATTAAATAACAGGCAAACAGCTTACCTAAGATGTTGTTACTGTTCTGATAGTAATTCTGGAGGCAGCAGTGCCCCTAGCTGGCTGGGGGCTCATAAAGGGCTCACCTGGTCACTTTGATATTATTATTTAATCATTGCTATGGATATAAGGTTAAGCTTACACAATCCATGTCGCAGGTTTTGCTCTGATACTTCACACAGAATGTGAAAGCACGTGGTGCTGTGCAGCTGCTGTATCTGTGTCTCTCTCTTTGCAGGTTTGTGTATTAGACCTCCGGAAATAGCGCTCTTAGTTGGAAGCCATGGACCGACTATGAATGTGTACATAGCCAAAATGACTGTCCCTGACCCAAGTACTGCTATAGTCCCAATCGAACCATGGCCAGTCCACTACAGCCAAATGTAAAAGAAATATATACATATACTGTATATAAAAAAAAAAA
>VZTT01054225.1:0-20305 GCA_013400855.1 Buphagus erythrorhynchus | reverse complement strand
AAAGAGGAAAAAAAAAAAAAAATTACACCCTGAAGAGGATGACAGAGTTTTGTCACAGCTTGTGAATCCTGTTCACCAAGTGCTGGAATCTGCTGTGCCCCAAAATAACGTTTAAAGGTTTTTGGATATGAAAAACAGAAGAGAGCGAGAGAGAGAGAGAGAAATATACCATATACAAGAGCAGACCCATATACATACCAAAATCAGAAGATACTAATGGCAGCCTTCATTACCCCTTCCCCCATGAAATCCATTCTCTCGTGGATTGTGGGGTATTTTTGTGTTCCTTCTCAGTAGTTGAGCAGTTTGTGTGTACAGAGAAAATGGACTTACAGAAATCTGCAGCAGTAGTTTTTTTTTTTCTTTGCTTTTAAACATTGGGTTTTCTGTTTTGTTTTGGTTAAGTTTACGGATGCATGAAGTAAGGGAGTGATTTAGTTTCTTGTTTATATTTTTTCACCTTGGAAAACAAAAAAAAAAGCGTTTCTTTGAAACATGTTTTGATGCATTCTTTGAAGAGGTAGTTTGAACCTGATAATATTTGGTACATTTTGTGGCTCCCAGAGCACAATTTTGTGAACAGAGGGAGAGTGGAAAAGGGATTAGGGAGAGAGAAGAAAAAAAAATCCTTCTTTGTAGTGTGATATTTCACATCCTTCTCATCTGCAAAGTAGGATGGAAATGGGTATAATGCTATGTTTGATTTTCTGGTGACATGGCTGAAATGCAGTAATTTCTTATTTGGGACATAATTCTGCCAAACTTAAGAACAGAAGGGCACAAAAACAGAGGAAAAAAAAACAAAACAGGGATGCAAAAAAAAAAAAAAAGGATTAAAAAAATAAAGAGGAAAAACGCATCTTCTGTTGCTTTAAGACCATAGCTGAAATATGGTTGAATTGTGCACTATTGTGAAAAGGAGCAAAATATAGCTGGGGGATTTTGTTTAAGAGGTTAAGATCTTTCTGGACAAGGGTTCATGCCACAGCTTCTTTGAGAGTTGCCCATCATTATTTGTAGGAGCTTAGATGTATAATTGTAACCAAACTCCAGTATTAAAAGTATTTCATGTAATTTTTCTTTATTAAAATAAAATCTTTGGCATATATTTGATAACACTGCCATTAAGAGGCAAAATGTTTACTACCTTAGATTTTAAAAAAAAATCTTAAACAGAAGACTTGCTTCAAGTTTATTTTAATAGCAGTGATTCAGCTTATTTAAAAGATGAATACTTGCACTAATTCCCCTGCTGCTCCAGTCCTGCAGTTTATTGTATCTTGTGACTACATTTTTTTCCAAATATAGGGTAGATGTAAGCTGCTATTTTTTTAATAATCACTACTATATAGTGTCTTTTACTCTGTTTACAATATCAAGTATTTTTCTTACAATGACAGATGTATATGGCAAACCTTTTTCTGCTCATGTGATTAAAAGTATACTAATAGTGATTTTATTTGTAAATGATAGCATGAGGTTGTGTTTATGCGTATGTGTAGTCGAAAAGGTTGCATCATGTCTTGCATAAGATTCCAAGAGTGTAAATTTATAAAATGAGAGGTTGTCAAATTTATGTCACAGACATTTTACTTAAGGAATGGTTTATATTACAGAGCTTTGCAAAGTTATCGGTTTTATAACACTATTTCAATCACAATTAATTTTGTGACTTATGATTGTTAGTCTCTAACCTATTTTTTTATTCATTTGGGGTTTTTTTCCCACTCCAAGTTAAGTATAAATTCATTTAATTGAGATAATGCAGCTGTGACATTTTAACCATTGTTCTTTAGGCATCGATTTCTGCTATTTCCATGAAATAAACATGACTTGAAGCAAGTCTGAGTTTGGCTAAGGTAGGGTAGCAATTTGCCAGTGGTAAAGACAAGTCAACAATACATGGTTTATCTACACCCCAGGATTATACTGCTATCATACACAGCGTTTAAAACCAACACCAAGTCATATCCATAAAGACAGTTATCCGTGGTGGTTCTGTGCCAGCTATTTTTAGGGTTTTGGAACATATTGCAAATGTTTAGAGCAATTACCCTGTGAGTTACAATATGTAGGAAACCTAATATATTGAGAGTCTGGCACTTGAAATATTGCTTTTATTGCTGGAGGTCCATGACTGTGGCTGACCTCTGTCATTTAATGAAAAAAAAATAAAAATAAAAAAAAAAATTCTGTGCAATAATTTTAAACTGTGCTCCCAGGAATAGACACAAATGTTTTGAGTATGTTTAAGCTGCATTTTTCGTTTAGCAATGCATTTGTCAATTGCACTGAATTTAAATCTGAAAGTCAGAAGTGATTCTTGATAGTACTTTTGTATTTTAATATGGACAGTTTATTCATTTTCATAAAAGTTATTGGATGATTCTTTCAGCCAATCTAAACAATTGTGGTGGAATTCTGTGACATATAGCTGCAAAATCACACAGCCATTTTTTAGGGTATTGCCATTTTCCTCTTTCTCAATCATCAGCTGTTTTGGTTGTAATTCTAGTCGCTTCAGCATGGCATCACACACTCAGAAATGGAGAAACACCAGAGAGCCAGGGCTGTCAGGTGTGGGTCCAGCAGGAATTCTGCCTCCCTTGGCTCAGGCACTCTGGACACAGCCCCTGCCCCACTGAGTGTCCATTGCCCCCAGTGAGTGCCCAGTGCCATGGGCCAGTGTCCACTGTGCCCAGCAGTGAGTGCCCAGTGCCCCCAGCAGTGAGTGCCCACTGTCCCCAGCAGGGAGTGCCCACTGTCCCCAGCAGTGAATGTCCACTGTCCCCAGCAGTGAGTGCCCACTGTCCCCAGCAGTGAGTGCCCACTGTCCCCAGCAGTGAGTGTCCACTGTCCCCAGCAGTGAGTGTCCACTGTCCCCAGCAGTTCCCACTGTCCCCAGCAGTGAGTGCCCACTGCCCCACCAGTGAGTGCCCACTGAGTGCCCACTGCCCCCACTGAGTGCCCACTGCCATGGGCCAGTGTCCCTGGGTCAGTGTCCCCAGCTGAGGTCCGGTCACAGCTGTCCAGTTGTCCAGCCTCGCATGCCACAGTGCTGCTCCTGCTCCCGCGTGCCGGCTTCTGCCACCCTGCCAACAAAAACCAGGCAAAAACAGCACAGGACCATGACATTAATTACTGTCTGTTATAGCACAAAGGCCTCGTGTTCCAGCGTGTCCAAATTGCTCCTTTCAGAGGGGAAGCCAAATGGCAGCAGGGCCCTGACTTTGTGCAGGGTCTACATGCTTGGTCCTATGGATGGAGTCATTCCTGTTTTTATCAGTTCAGCATGGTAACAGGCAAATACCCAAAGAGAGGATAAAAGGAAGGGGAAAAGCTGGGCTCAGAATTAATGATGGGATAAGAAATGAACCGCTCTTGAGTTTGCTGTCTTTCTGTGCGTCCACCTCAGAATCCCGTTTCTCATTTTTGCATGACCAGATCCAGGTTTCTGTAGAGTTCGTCTTTTTCTATTTTTACTTTACCTTTTTCTGCATTTTTAAATTGATGTAAAGATTCCCAACCAGTGGACTTTTTAGTGTAGTTAAGAGAATATCTAGGTCTTCATAAAAGCTTTTTTAGACTCTTTGTAATGTTGATAAACTGAGTTTATTCTGGGACTACCATTGTGCAGGGTTATTTAGCATGTCTACTAGATGATTGGAAATCTTATATGAAACACTAAAAGTGCCTCTTTTTCTGGGTTGGGTGGAGGGGAGGTAGTAGTTACCAGAGTCAGAACGACATGGCATTTCGAAGCATGCTTCTTGATTTCGTGACACTTTAATGCATCTTGAGAGAAAGGCCAAAGATTTCTACCAATTTTGATTGATTTTTGAGTTTTAAAAAGCACTCCTTTTTCCTTACACTGCTTACCTCATGCTAGGGCGTCTGACGGGGCGTTGTACCTTGGAAATGTCCTTTGTGTTTAGGGACAGCAGTGGGTGGCACGGGGCGGCCGTGCTGGTTTGTTTGAGTCTCATGTTTAATTCTGCTGCGGGGAGGACATCATTACCACTGCAAACTGGGGGCTTCAGCCTGTAAATTGTCTGGTTTTGTCTGTTTAGCGAAGAGGGGAGCCTTGGGACCTGGTTTTTCCAAGGTTTATATCACCAGAAATCCCACTGTCTGTCACCCCTTGCCAGGGCGAGCGCTGGAGGTGCTGGGGCTGTGCTGAACCCCAGGGTGGATAAAATGAGCCTCATCCCCATAAACCTCCAGGCTGGATAAAATGAGCCTCATCCCCCTCCAGCCTCATCCCTCCTGTGGCCAGGGGGTTTTGCCAGAGCAGGGTCTGCTGGATTTAGCCCAGTTCCTTTTTGGCTCCCTTCCCAAAGCCCTGTAGAGCTATTCCCGGGTGGGATCACTTCCACCCTCTCCAGACGCCTGAAGAAAGCAGAAGCAACATTGTGGCATGTTAGAAGCAAGTGCAGCTTCGGGAGACAGCAGTAAATAAATCTCCATCAAGATCCCTGACATTTTCCGTAGGGAGAGAGACATGGAGCAGTCCTCACTTCTCCCTCTAGAGAAAGCTCTGAAATACCACGAGCTGTGAAAGTGTGACTGTCTTCACTGTCAGTCTGGTGGGAGGCAGATGAACCAGGAAAATCTGCCCTTTCGAGTGGATTGCAGATTTAGTGTTAATAGTGCTTCAGATCAGTAGTTTTGAGTACATAATTCGCTTTCTCTGCCTTTAAGTTTGAAGCTTGACAATAACTTGAGGCATGTTTTTGTTTTGTTTTGTTTTTGTTTTGTTTTTTTTTAATTTTTGAATAATCATTCATTTTTACTTCATAATGTTTTTTGACATTTGTGGGTAAATACAAGAAAACAGTCTGCATGTTGTTGCTAGTCCAGTGTACTTTGCAATCTTGTCCTCAACAGACTGCAGTGTGCAGAACAGTAATTCTAGAATACAGAAGTAATTTTCTCTCTCTCCTGACATTGACATTGTAGTTGTAATGGTTTCATTTGGAGTTACAAATCCTTTGGGTCTAATTCTGTGAGCCTACCTATAGCACTGGATTAAAATGTCTGCATCATTTCTTCAGTTATCCAGTTAAACTACAACTGTTGTAAAAGTGTAAACCAGCCCATGACAGTTTTTTGTACTTGTTTAAAGGACTTTTATTGTTCAGTTTTCATGATTATTGTCTAAAGAAGACTGATATAGATGTTCTATACTGTCCTGGACCATGTTAATTACACTTTATGATGTATTTTGGTTCTACATCACAATAATTTGTCCCCAAGGCCCTTATATCCCTTCTAGGCACATTTTCTGTTGCAGTTTCCCTTTGCATTGTATTGCTTTGACAACTGTAATTTGAATCAGATCTGAAAGAGGTCCAGAATAAAATATATTTTGATATTACCTTGGCTGAATGTTCTATACCAGTAATTTTATGCACTTGGGATGGAAGATTTGCAGATCATTAGGCTGGGGAAGTGACAGACTGAAACACTGTTTTTGATGCTAAGTTTGGCATATTTTCAGGTAAGACAAGGTGCAAACAGCAGCAGGAGGTAAATGCACTGTGTGGCTGCAGCATCTTTATGGGCACGCAGTAGATCCTGTGACGGTGACACTGTCCCCTGCCACCATGTCCTGCTGATCCATTTAGGGGAACTGATTTGTTTCATGTTTTACATGCTCCATCTTCCCCTCACCCCTACACCTGTGGAACAGAAGCAGAGTCCAGTGGTGTTTGCAGCTGCAGCCCAGCTGTATGGAAGATTCTGGAGGTGTGGGAGCAGCTCCTCCCTGGTGGTGGAATCTCACATTGGGGAGATCTGGTGTTACAGAGCAGCTCAGTTTGGCTGTGCAGAGCAATGTTGTTGGTGTTACTGTATTTCAGATGTGTGAAACCATTCAGATTCACATGTGAAACAGCATAAATCCACCATACATATAATGATTCAATTCCTTTAGAATGATTGGTCATGTCATAATCCAAGTGAGGGAAGCAAGACTGTTTCTTTTCAATGTGTCTAGAACTTTATGGTGAAAATGCTGCTTTTTCTTGCTCTATATCCAAAAGTAATAGCTTTCTCAGTAATGCTATCAAAATTGATTCTAATATTTTGAAACTTGCTGTTGAAAAGTGCCTGTAATTAATTGAAAACAGAGGAGGGACTCTGTTTCACAAGTGTAAAACCGGTCTTGCCTTCCCTTCACCTGGAGTCCGAGTGCATTGAAGGATTTCTGCATCACTTGGATTTTGAGACAGCAGCATTGGAGCAGTTTCATTGTTCTGAGACAGACTGTGAGCTGATATTTCATTAGTGCAAATGCAGGAACCACAGAGCAGCGTTGTGTTATGCATACCTTGCTCTCACATGGTAGTGGTGGCCAGATCCATCCTGTGGAGACAGCATTCCAGGTAGGTGCCTTATTCCACTGCTTCCCAAATCTTCTCTTTGGACTTTAGCTAGAGCCTGATCCTTATAACTCTGTAGGAGCTTGTGGTCTCAGGTATTCATAAAGTCAATGTTCCCTATCTCACAGGGAAATGATTTAATGAAAGTTGAAGCAATATCTTTGGTTTGCTGATGTCAGCACAGGGCAGCTGTAATGGAATAATAATTTGGGAGGAATTTATTGATGATTCTGTAGAGAATGATGATGCCTCAGTTAGTATTTTGTCCTTAAGGAAAGCTGACCCAGGATTTCTGCAGTGCAGGGGCTTTCGTGGTTATCTGACTAACTGAAAAATGGTGCCATAAAGGCATGGTTGAAGGATTAATAAAGACAGGTTTTCTTAATAGATGTCATGTGAAAGTGTTCTGCTTCCAGATTAATTCTTCACTTAGCAAGTCAAGATATTGGACTGAAAAAAATGTCAAGACATCTCAATAGAGGTTAAGTACTTTCAGCAGACTATTTTCTTTTTTTCCACAGAGTTTCTCTGACTTGTTCTAGATGCTGAGTGCCCTGATTTTAACCTTGAGAGTGCTGTATTTGAGCTTTCTGAGTTACATGTTCTTGAACATTTTCAAGACCACTGGAGTGGTGACAGCTGGGACTGAGCGTTCTGCCTTCACAATTAGAGAATCAAAGGGCCCAGCTCACAGTGATGCTGATGGGAAATTCCCAGTTACTTCAGTGCAAGCAGACCTAGGGCAGCACTTCTGAAAAGAGATGTTGGTGGATGAAGAATTTTTTTATTCTGACATATCAAAAATCCATCCATTAAGATAAAGTTTCCTGTGGCACTGTGCTGAAGTGCTCATTTCACAAACCTAAAACAACTTTTGCTCCTTGTGTGTTGTCTCAGCCTTGGTGGAAACCATGAAACCTGCAGGCTCCATTTAGTTTAATTTGTACCTTTGTCCTTGCTTCAAATGTTTTCTGCTGACAAGAATATCTGAAGGTGTGGGGCCTGCCTTTAATAAATGCCAGGCAGAGGGGCTCATGTGGGGGTTAAATCATGTGGACGTGGCTGGGGGCTCTGCAAAGCTGCACTGCCTCTCCACAGCCTCTTTCTTGCTCAGTTCTGCTGCATCATTTCCATTTCTAGAAGCCACTTGGAGCACAGTGTCTGCTGGCTGTTGCACTTGGGCTGCACTGGGGCTCTCAGCTTTATAAATACGGAAAAAGACCAATTTTTTTATAGCTCAATAACCATGATTCATGTTACTTGGGAGCCACAGTAACTTTGACATATATCCTTTAATTTCTCGTAAATGATTAGTTTTTAAAGTAGCAAATTCCCACCACAGGACAGTAGTGAAGAATTGCACTTAGTTTACTTCTTAAATAGTTATTTGAAAGTTCTGCAGTTCTTTCCCTTTCTATTGCTACAGCCCATCTGTCTTCAGTTTGCCTGAACACTGCAGAAAAGTCAGGTGCTGATTAGGTGGATGGGAACAAACTGCTTTCTAGCAGTGAGTAATTTGAAGCCAAGAGCCAATTCCCAAGACACAGAGTTTGTGTAGTTTGTTGCAATTGTGTTGTTTACCATCTCATGCTCAGATTGGTAAAACTTGCTGTGTGTGCTGAATTAAATATTCTATTATTTTAGTCTATTTATTTCTATCCAGTTCCTGCAGCTAATTATATGGGAAAATCATTCAATACAGTTTTCATAGGGAACAAATTATAACTTTGCCCAGTGTGTTGTTCAAGCAGGGAATTCTCCAATACTTCTGGAAATGTCAGCTGTATAGAGGTGTAGTTTGGTGCTGTTGTCTGGACAGTGAGTGATCTCTAATTTTGGGCTTTAGGTATATGATTTTTTATCTTGAGCATTCAAGAGCTAAATACCTGTTGACCCATGTATTTATTTATCTCCTGGCTTATTACTGTTTGCTTGGCTGGGTGGATAAATCAACTCAGTGTTTCCATCAAATGCTTTTCTAGTTGCAGGTAAATTGTGCCTCTGAATTGGGCAATAAGAAACAATAAGGATGAGAAATCTGTGCCCAGAGTGCTCTGTTTGAAATCAGCACATCGTGACTTTCTTTGCATTGGCAGCTGGACCACTTTTTACATGGATATAGGAATTTAAGAGTTCTGTCCAGCTCTTCAGCCATTTTATTCCACTTTCTCTAGGAGTACTTGTAAATGAGCAGAATAAAGGGGAATACTTTTGCTTTTAGAGTTTCTGTTTGAAAATAATGGGAAATGTCTGAGGTTGTAGGTGTGGAAGGACCCTTGGCTGCACGTGCCTGGTCCTGCCAGGCTGCTCTCCAAGGCTTTCCTTTTGAAATGCTGCAATAACCTTAATGGTAAAGCATTTTCCTTTCTTATCTGAATCTTCTGTGCAATTAAAATCTTAGCATTTTTTCCACCCTGAATGTGGGGGGGAAAAAAAAGGTGTTTATTGTTCACAGCAGCCTTTTACATCTTTGAAATCTGTTGTGTCTTTTCTTCTTTAAGCTGAACTGTCCTCAGAGTATCTTAATCAATTCATCACCACCAGCTGCTCTCCTTGACAGGCAATCTAATGAAATAAGAATGAAATCTACTGAAATAAGAATCTTGTTTATAAGAAATACAGTCTCTGAAACAGGGCGGGGAGAAACTGGAAACAAAATAAGATTTCTGGTTTTGCAGTTCTGCTATAATAACTCTGAGAAGTAGCTCAACAATTTATAGTTTTTTTGCTTTGCTGATGTCCCAGCAAGGACCCCCCCTGTTTTTTGGAAACACCTTTTGTTTTTTGGATAAACACCTTTTTTCCCTTCTGCAACCTTTGTGTCGTTCCCCCTTCCTCGTTTTCAGATAGTGATAGGTTTTTATCCAAGGCTGCGCAGCAAAGCCAGGAATTAAATTCAAAATTTCCCCCAAAATAGAACAGAGGACCAGGCTGAGGGTTGTATCTGCCCATGGCTTCCACCTGGGACCCTGCTCCCAAACCAACACTGTGGCAGGAATGTTCCAGAAACAGTGAGAGTGGAGAAGGACCCTGGGAAGCAGGGCTTGCACTGAAACAAAACAGAAAAGTGAATTTAGGAAATGCTCCAGTGACATGTTAAGACACTGGTAATAGTAACGAGGAGGAGAGAAAAAATTTAACTGCTCTATATTAAGCATACTTTCAGGTAGTAAATGCTTTTTAATATGATAAAAATGTATTTCAGACAAGGCTGCTTCTGTCTCCTGGAGACCCACATACTCCTGGTTTTTTTTTGACCACTGTCTTATGAAGTACTTCTTTTAAATAGACCAAAGTCACAAGGATTCAACAATACCCAAATCTATAGGGAATAAAAAAGCTTTAAACATATACCATGTTTTAGAACTGGAAAACACCAAACACTAAGTGGAGGCCATTGCTCAACTGAGACTGCTGCTGCCGTGGGGAGTATGGAGAAAATCTCCTTTTACAGCCCTGTTTACCAGAGGAGTTTTAGGGATCCTGCAGTCCCAGTGGTGATAGGGAGGGTAGGTGTGTGCTGTATTTCCAGCTGCTTCCATATCCCCAAGGAGAAGTGGATGCCAGAAGAGGAGATTTTATTAGCACGGGATCACATTTCATGGTACGTGTTCATTAATATTACAGAATTGCCACTGCTGCTGAGCAGGAGGGATGTGCTGTTTTTCCATTAGATTTCTGCATCTCCTGTCTTTCCCAAAACTTGCAATTCCAGCTGGGATGGCTGCAGCAGTGCTTGGTTCACGGTAAGCTGTGAGATGTTGGGTTTGTTTCCTTGTCCCAGGGTTAGGGCAGGAGCTGTGCCTTGTCCAGGTGCCCAAGGTCTCTGTTGTGAGCAGGAGCATCCAGCAGAGCAGTGCAAGCTCAGGAGCTGCTGCTGTCCCAGCAGCACTCACCAAGTATTGAGGGCTGTTTCCAGAAACACAAAAACCAGCTGGATCTGGACTAATAGGGCTGGATTTAAGCTTTCAGGGTGTGGGTGAGTGACTCGTTCAAGTATCCTGGCAACTCTTCTGACCTGGAGTGATGCTGCGTGTACAGGACATTCCCAGGGTGTGGTAAGTGTGGACACAGGCTGAAAGGGCAATGTGGTGTTGCAATGGCTCGTGTAATCTGCACTGAACCACAAATGGGTAACAGAAAAGTGTCTTGGAATGGGAGCAAGTGTAGTCAGTCAGATCCAGAGCATAAGTGGTGTTATTATTTCCCATTTCCTGCAAGCCAATTTACTGCACTTTCCTGCCTTCCCCTCGATACAAAGCAGCAGCCAGAGGAGTCATTAAAACAAAGCTCAGATCCCAAGATTGCCTGTAATTCAGACACTTCAGTGATAGAAAAATGTGTAGTTTCAAGAGAAAGCATGTGCAAGTACCAAACCTCCCCCAACTGCAGAGATGTGTGTCTGTTCAAACCAACCTCTCTGTGCTTCAGAGGAAACAATTTACTACTTAAGTAAATAAACACAGCTGTTAAGAAGTTAAGATTAGACTGTCAGATTCATCCTCAGCTGAGTAAATGATGGTGTACGGGCCTTCCCTGTCTGCAGAAGGGAAGATGGAGCATGTCTCAAGGAAAAAAGGAGATTGAAAGGCAGATAAAAGAGCTGATGCATTGGGACCATGATCTTTCCAGCTGAAGGATGGATGGAGTGCTCTTCCAAAGGGAATTACAGCAGATGCAGGTGTCTGTGTGGGTGTATGGGGGATGTAGGGAAAGGTTGGGATTTCAGGAAGAGTACCAGGCTGTCAGCTTTGCAGAGCAACAGGGAAACTTCCACAGGCACAGCTGGATGTTGGAGCTGGCTGCTGTGCACTTCCAGACCTTCCTGTGGTTTCCTTGCATCAGTTTGTCCTGCAGGAGTGCTGGCTCTTCCCACTGTCCTGGCTCCCAGGATTTAAGGTGTGATTAATATCAGAGCAGTCTCCTGCCCAGCAACAGGGAGGGGATATGAGCAATGCTATGTTCTGCCTTTCTCACCCATAAATGTACCCCAGGTGGGTGGAAGGCTTTTTCCCTCTTGGAATTATAGATATTTCTAGGGTGGCTGACTGACATTCAGCAGCAAAATCTCTGGGAACTTCAGTACAAGTTTAGTACAAAAAAACCCCACCCCCATCTCTGTGATTTTGGCTTTAAACATTGATTACAGACATTCTGTGTAACCTCAGACAGTGGATGTAGTTTATTTTGCATGAAAATCCACTGCTTTTCTGTAATTTCTGGTGCTGTCCTGTTAAACTGTGCTGCACCTTTTCCTAGTGCCAATGCCATGGTTGAAGTGCATGTTTTATGTCTTGTTTCATTTATTTTCCATCAGCCCAGGAGACTTTGCAGGTGGCAGAAGCTGCCTGGGAGCTGGTTCCTTCCTCCTCTCTCCCTGCTTTCCCCTCCAGACCCTGACAAAAGCTCTGCTGATTTTCCTGCTGGTTGCCTGTCCCTGTACTCTTCACCTGGCCTGTTTCTATTCCTGCATCTTCTGCTGGTTTCAGTCAGCTGCTGAGTCAGTGATTCACTTTCCCAGCTGCCTTAGGAGCTGACATTTCAGTGCAGACCATCACTAACACCCATCCCATGGCTCTGGCAGCTGAATGGATCAGGGGTTCTGCTTCTGGAAGCAGCAGTGGTTCAGCCCAGCCAACAGGTCTTGCTTCATAACAATTCCTTGCCTTTTTCCCTTGAAAGAAGGTGTGGTGAGGGTGTTGAGGTTTTGGTGCTATCTATTAAATCATGGCTAGTTGCTAATTTTTTAATAATATGTATCCATTTAGAAATGCACAGGATGAGCATCCATGGTTAACAGCAATTTAAAAACCACAGTCACCAGGTGATTTATCTAAGTGATGCACATTGGATGTTTTTAAGATACAAGTTGGCTGAGAAATTAAATTGTTCTGTTTCACCAGAAAATGCAGTAGTTACTTATTTGGCTTAATTATTCCATATGTTAATGCCTTGCTGCTCTTGCAGCTGCTGGCAGAGGAAGGCTCCTTTCAGAAAGTGCTGTGCATGCTAATGAATCCCAAGGTTTGTTTTCCTGGCTTTTATACTTGTGATACCACTCCATCCAGCTGTGCATGGCCCTGGATATCTACAGCAGAGAACCCACACCTAGTGGAGACAAAATCTATTGAAGACAAACAAGTTTCCTGTTGTGATAAGGACCGAAGTGAATTCAGTGTGCTGGGAAGACAACCATGGGACTTGTTAGAGAAATCAGATGTGCCTTTGAAAAGCATGGGAGAAATGCTTGAGGGAGTTGATTTAATTTTTTAGTCATTGTCATTCAAAATGTCTCCAGGAGGTTCAGCTCTTTTTTTCTTCTCCACCCAGGAGCCTTACAGCTCCAGGAGTCTTGGACATGGCTTATCCCTGCAGCATCACTCTTGAGTCCAGAGCTCTTGTAACCCATGTCTCTGTCACAGACACAAGCCTTGACTGCAACACTTGGTCCAGTTCTGTTTCTGCTACATTTACAGCCCCATCCCTGTGCCCAGTATCTGCTTAAGAGGCTATTTCTGCTCTGTGTCCATTTGTGGTGTTATTTAAAGTGGAGCTGCCAGTGCATTCATTGCCCAAAACACCAGCAGAGTTTAACAGGTGTCACTTTTCCAGCTGGTGCAGAATCCTTGGAATCTGTGGCTCTGCACATCCACCAAGAGCCCAGGGCTGTGCCTGTCCTGGCACACACAGACCAGCTCCTCTCTCCTGCCTGGGCTCTTTGGGCCCTGCTGCCTCATTTTGGGCTTGTCGACCTTTAAAAGCAAAGTACAAAAATAAATAAATTTGAGAAAAGGAAAGAGGGGGAGGGAAGAGAGAAAGGAAACAAGCCAGGCTCTGCTCCTCCTTCTTCCCAGGCTGTATTCAGCCCTCACACACCCTGCACAGCTCTTCTGGGGTGTGTAATTATCTGGCAGTGCCATGTACTTTGCTCTCCCTTGTCTGTGCTGAGAGAAAGCTGCTGAGCCCATGCTCTTTCAGAAAATAACAGTAATAAAGGAGACTTTAAAGGAAAAGATGCTGTTCCCCTGCAGAGTGTGCTTGTTTGGGCAGTTTGATGTCCTATTTTTATTATAAATATAATTGAATTTCCAATAGTTAACACACAAACAACTGTCGGTTGGGAATAAAAAGAAGAGACGTCTGCTTATCGAAAGCTTCCATAATTACACAATCTTCAAATTAATTAACGAGCCAAAGGCAGACAAACATTAGCATTTAGAAAGTGCTTTGCTGCATTAGCCACTAATGAGTTCATTTAAATCCATCATGCAACCCATTTTGGAAAGCACGAGCCATATTTAATCATATTCAATCAGATTTAATAATGAAATTCCTAACACGAGGCATTGTTGATTGTGAAATTACCATAGAATTTTATTTGTTAAATACAGGGGATAAAAGTAGGTATTTATTATTGGTTGAATTGTACCCTGAGAGAAATGTGATGAAAAAAAAGATACACCTGTCCAGGTAAGTATATTCTTAATGTGAATTCAGGAAAAGGATTTTGTTTTGTTTTTCGGGTTTTGTGGGGGTGAGTGGTGGGTTATTTTTTTATTATTTGTTGGTTTTGTTAGCATTAAATGAAAAGAAATGATGTCACTTTTGAGAAATTAATCAGTAGATTCCCACATATACTTGGGAATTCCATGATAAAATATTTTTGCTTGAACTATTTGCTAGTTTCAGCCTAGGCAATTATGGCACAGCTCTGCTCCTCATTCTGTTCCTTTAGAGCTGAAATAACACAAAAGGAGTCACAGGAGCTCCTCTGCATTTAAATCAGACAAAGTGAGGTGAAGCCTCCACTCCTGCCTTTTCACAGTCTAATTTCTGGTCCCATTGCAAGCACCAGGGCTTTGTCACTGGACTTAATAGAGCAGATAAATCACCATCAGCTCAGAGAGGAGACTCCTTCCACCAAAGTCAGGGCAGACACAAAACTCAAGACACTCCTTTGAATAAAATATCTTTCTCTGCAAAGTCTTTTGTTGAACATTTCAGCCAGATAGAGCTGTTTCAATGGGAAATTTCAACCCAACAGATCCTTGAACTCCAGGCTACACTGGCACATGCAGAAGCCAAAGGTTGGGCTGCCCACCTGGCACGTGGCAGACCAGAGAGGACACCACCAGAGAGCTCTCCTAGGATAGAGACTGTCCTGCCATGGGATTCTTCCCCGTTTTCATGAGAGGCTTTGACAGTTTTGTTCCTATATCTTGAATTTTCCTGAGTATTTGGTCCCCAGGGCAAAGGAAGACCCTGGAGATCAGAAGTGGCCCCCAAGTCTGTACTGGTCCATGACCTGCTGGGAGTGAAGGATCTAGCAGCATGAAGGTCAGATGTTTTTCTTTTTTATTGAACAAACAAATCTCTAAGATTGTATCGGAAATAGAGAAGCTTTCAATCTTTGGGTCTTGGAGCAGTAGTGGTTTCATTTTCTTTCTGAGAAGTTGTATAGTCCAGAAAAAAAATGAATCCTCTCCCCAAATAAAAAAGGAATTATTTGAAAACATCTTTAGTAACAACTCAATATCTCGTTGATTTCCTCATAAACTTCTCTGTTCTACCTTTTATCCAGTGTTGTTGTTTCAAATTCAGCTTCTCAGCTCTGTGACCCAGGTCAGAGAGAAAGGGATTAATTCATTAGCCACCCATAAACACCAATAAACCTGCTCTGAGGATCTCTAAGAACCTTAGCAGCAGTAACACGCCCTGGAGTGAGCATGCAGGTGAAGGAATTAAATGCCAAAGAAAGTCACCCTTTTACCAAATATGTTCACAATAATTCCTTAGAAAAATTACTGTGCGTTCAGTGGATAAAGGAATTGAAGTGACTCACTTTAGAGACAGCACATTGTCTGTCCCACAGCTCAGCAGAAACCCAGGAACTCCAGTTCCCAGTCTCTTGGTGTAATTACAAAACTTTCCTTAGTGAAATGTTAGTTGTAGGAGTCACTTCTTTGCATCCTAATGGATAAATATCCACCATTAATAGCAGCATAATGGAATAAATTTGCCAGGTCTCATGAAAATACACTGACTGAAACATTTGATTAGGACAAGTTTAAGACTTCAGAGGATGTCTTCAGCTGCTTGTAAAGATAAAAGCAATCATAAAAACTAAGTGACTCTCAGTTAGAAGCTGTATTCTTAAGCTTTTAAATGCACATTCTCTCTAATTACCAAGTACTTCTCGACACAATGCACTTTACAAGTAACAGGACAAAGTTTCAGAGCATTTGTGTTTTTGCAAGTTGAAAGCCATTAACATTTTAGAACTTAGTAACAAAGGGAAAATTGCACTGGTAGAAGGAATGATTTTCTGTGAGCGTACTTAGACCTGTGCCAGCCAATCCGTGGGTGTTCATTTTTCACTCAAGAACTGTTTATTTTCCCTTAAATCAAACAAAAATGCATTCAGGTTGAGCTAAATGCAGTCCCTTGAATCCGAAGTGCCTAAATCCTGTGGCTGCTGTGCTGCCTTAACTTTAGGGTTTCTGGGGCTGAGGCAAACCGGGTTGGTGCAGCCAAATGCAGATAAAGACCTCAAAAACACCACATTGCCTCTGTCTACCCCAATATCAGTGCCCTTTTTGGCTGATCTTGTAACAGGTTGCTTAAAACATCCCTGACAAGAATTCCAAGGGATGCTCTCGTGTTTTCAAGGAGGATTATTTTAAGGGATGTGTGAGACAACCTCACAAGATGCTTTTATAGCAGGCAGTGCGTGTCACACTGTGCTCAGGAAATATCCTACTCATTTGAGTACAAATACCAAATTAGGTAGGTCTAAACACTCCTTTTTGGAGTTAAAATTCCTTTTTCAAGGTTTCTCTCCCACATGTTCCTCTGAAGGGATAATGGGAAAATCCCAAGCCTACTAAATTGAAGCAGGAAGAGCTTAATTTCTGAATCAATACATGGGAAATTTTCACTTCTGACACTCCCAGATCTCCAAATTTCTGCTCTCTCTTGTTTGAGTGGTGTCCTTCAGTCAAGTGTCCAGTTTAGTGCTGAGACTTATGGGCAGGATTATTGGGATCCTTAGGGCAGGATCCACAGTGCATCCCAGTATTCCCATCTGAGACACCCTCCACATCCAGGCTGTTCCCATGTACTGAGCAAGGCTTATGGACTGAGCTCAGGGAGATGTGTGCTCACACACCCACCCTGGGCAAACGTGGTCATCCCTGGCAGGAAAGACAAAATCCAGCAGAGCCCTGCTGGGAGAGCTGAGGCACTGAAGGGCAGCACTTTGGGGCTGTCACCTTGCAGTAAGTGAGGGCTGACTCCTGAACCCTCACACATGTGAAACTGGGGAGCTGCAGCCTCTTGCTCTGAAGTGAAAACCTGTGTGCCTTCAAATTCCAGGACTTAGAGGTGTTTGAAATCCAAATCAGGAGTTTAGCAGCTTAAGCCCTGTCCCTAATTGACGTAAGTCAGAGTGCCTATATTCTTTACTAGTGTTGGTGTCATAAATATCTTCATTAAGTAGCAATTAAGCTGCTGGGATTTGGGCTGTATGCCATTATAAGAGGTAATTATAAAAGAATTGGATTAATTGGTTCCTGAATTATTTATGTAGACATAAATATTACACATAAGATGGGTGTTAAAGAGGACACTGGCATGAAGAGAGGAAGGGGATGATGTATTGATTTAAGCTATTTCTTCAGTTCTTCCTCCCAAAAATATTAGAAAGTTAGAAGTTGTTTAAAAGCTACTCCCACATTAATGTGCATACATCACCTTATCAGCTTTTACAGAAATGCACTCCCCAGATAAAGCCATTCTGTGTGCTTTTGTAATCTCTCCAAGTCCCCACAAATAGTAAGTGTTGAGAGTTCTCTCTTGTCAATATAATGAAGGTATAATTTAGAGCTGGGGGAAATGACTGATTTCACAGATATTAACTTTATCGAATACACAAACAACAGATGTATTATAGGGGAAAGAAGGAGTTTTGTGTGAGCAGCACAAAGAACTCCAGCAATCAGCAAATTCAATCTGCTTTTGACACTGCAGCATTCTCACAGTCTAACAGTGCTTGTCAGCTGTAAAAATAATATAATACAAAGAGATGGCAAAGTGAAAACAAGGCAGTCTATTTAGTATGCAAACAACCAAGGAACTTTGATAGGATACATTTATAAAAACAGAGATTATAGTTTGAATTAAAACTGTCATCTCTAAATTGATCTATTTTTGTGTTTCAGGGCACTGCTTGATGGGGTAGAAGAAATAGCCTGAAAAGTAAAACACAGTGTTGGAGCTGGGAAAAGCTACTCTGAAAGGGCAGAGTGGGAAAAATTTATCTGGACCTTTGTGGTCCTTCCTACAGCTGCCCTGGGAAGGCCAGACTGGCTGGTGGGAGGGTTTACCTGGCATAAATGTTTTAAGGGACTGTTTTATGGATCTCTGTTTTGCCATCCCTTTTGAGGATAGATGGAGAAACCATTTAATGCCCCAGCAGTGGGCTCAGACAGGGGAGGTGGTGCATGCAATGGCTGGCACCCTGGGGAACCCACAGCCAGGGGAGATGGAAAACAAAATGTCAGAGAGAGGATCCTTCCCTTGTCAAAAGTCTGCAGTGGCACTCGTGTGATGTGTGCAGGCTGCCTGCAGACTGGTTTTGTGAAAATTCAAATTTCCTCTCATTTTTTTGAGCCTGCATTGTGTTGTAGCTGGTTTGCCTTGGTGCTTGTGGGAGCTGTAAGCAGTGTTTGAAGCTTTGTGCATTTCCTAAAAGTGAGGCACAATCTAGGGTAGATGGGGAGAGGTTTTTTGTGTTCTCAGGAGGCAAAGGCATAGGGGGAATATTTTGGGCCATGTCTTGCAGCATCAAAAACTAGAGTCTCAGCCCTTTCACAGGAGCTGAAGTACTTGAAAATTACATGTGAAAGAAAGGTGAGACCTGAAATATCAGAGTCTGAAGTTTCTCAGGTAGCAGTAACCATAAAGAGAAATGGAAATGCTGACAGGCAGACTCTAACAGGATTAGTTTTTCAGCTTGATTTAAAAGAGATGTCAGTACAAGAAATCACCCACTCCTAATCACAAATTAGCACAGACTGAGTGGTTTGGTACAGCTTCAGAAGTTGAGATTGAATTACCCAGTCTCAAGCCATATGTGCTCTTGGTGATTCCACAAGAGGTGACAACAATTCTTTTCCAGGTTCTTGCTTCTGATGGCCACAATTTTCCTTTGAGCTGTCACCTGGGCACCAGCTCCTTCAGTTTTACCTGCTCAGGCCCAGGTAAAGTCACAGGACCAGCAGAAAATAAAGCAAAGGCAGCCCAAGGGTTTAGCATGGGTGTTGTACACATACCAGAACTGTGCTCAGCTCTTTACCCCAAGCCTCCAGAAGAGTGGGATGTGGGCCAGATAATAACAAAACAAAACAATGGATATTGCTGGGGCTGAAGTCAGCCTGGCTGTTATGTGAAAAGCTGGTCTAAATCAGCCTGGAAGAGTTACCTTGTATTGTTAGTGTTAAAATCTCAGGTTTCTGGTAACTTGACAATTTTTAAAGGAGGACGTCAAAACAAATAATTTTGACTTGCTTGTGTAAATTAATTTCATCTTGCCTTATTGAAATGCTTAATCTGTTTACTATTTTGCATAAGACAATATTTTAGGATGTTTTGACATTATTAAAATGAAATGGCTCAACATCATAACAGAACAGTTCTGTGACTGCCTCACAGAAAAGCTTGTTTTTCTCCTAATAGTGAATAAGAATATATTTTGCGATGTCAGTATTTTCCCTGAAATTCATAAATTCAGCTTTCTGGAAAGCTTTCATTTTATATCACTCAACCTTGGTGAGATTTAAACTTATAAGTTGCCTCTCCTGGAAGGCAGACAGAGAAAAAAGGCAAGTTTAGGTGAGACTGCTGGTGCAGTTTGTTGATGGGAAAATGTGGAGTCCTTTTGTTGCCTTCTCATTCACCTGTAAAAAGGAACATCACTGGCTATTCAGATCATCCTCAGGAGGCACTGAGAGAGGGATAATGCTCCCCAAAAAGCAATTCTGAGGTAAGGCACAGTTCAAGAGTACAACTTGACCTTTTCCTTAATGTTGAGTCCTGGTGTCTCTGCATCCCTTTAGTCCCTGGTGATGCTGAATTAACCCAGACCTCCTGCTTGGGATCCTCCTTGGGGCTGTGAGCTTGGAGCACTCATGGCACCTCACTGTGTGCTCTGGGATCACCCTCTTCCCTCCCTGCTGGCTACAGCAGAAAAGCTTGAGCACACAGATAAAACCAAATGGTGTCTGCAGAGAAATGTAAATGTTTGTACAAGGCATCTGCAGAGGCAGGCTGATGGCTTCCCAACAGCTCCAGCTCCTGCCAACACAGGGAGCAGGCAGCCCCTGGGCATATCCTGTGTCATCCCTCTGCTCTCCCAGCCTGGCAGCAGGGCACTGTGGTGATGTGTCTGTTCCCTCACGTGGGAGAGAACTGGAAGGGAAAGGTTTGTGGCCAGCTTAACTCACAGACTAGAGTTTCACACAAGCCCCTACAGCAGTCACCTGTCACTCCACTGACCCAGAATCACAAATAGTCCACTGCTGTGGAACAGCTCCAGGCTGTGGTGCTGGGGAGAGACTCTCGGGTCAGCCATGAGAGCCTCAGGGAATGGCTGAGAATTAAATATGAGCTTCCAGTTTGCATTCAGCTCTTCTCACCTTGAAAGCAGACAATGCTGCATAGCCAAGTCCTTCAGCTGAGGATCTGACCCTTAGCCTGTGGAATTGGACAATTCCAATTACTCATCATTCATGAGTAGCTTGAACCAGTACCTTTCACACTATCTTTACTGGAGTGATTTAAGCACTGATGCAGCCAGGTATGTCTCAGATGGTGTATTGTGATTGTTCAAGCAATGTAAAATGGTTTGTTGTTTTGTTTGGTTT